>MU227475.1:3371873-3419538 GCA_018584345.1 Thuja plicata | reverse complement strand
CCATTTAATTAATTAAATCTAAGATAAAAGGGGATTAATTAAACTATGTAATTGATTAAATCAATTAGTTATATAGTTTGAATTAAATAAATGCAACCCATTAAAACCCCTTACATGGCTAATTTAAAATTGTTTGATTTAATTAAATCCTAATAACTTTCAACAAAGGGGAAAAAGAATCAAAGAGCCAATGAGAAGAAGGGATGAAGAGCACATGGATCACTCCAAGGCTTTGCTATCCTAGCCACTCATTTAGGCTTTGCTATCCTCACCACTCCATTTGTCATCTTGTCCCCCTATTTGAAACCAATCACTCAACCTTGACCTGAACTATACCTTGACCATGGTTAATCAAACTCACCCCCCTACCCTTGGGAATTCCTATAAATAGGATGATTTTCTTAATGTAATGTGACCAATTCACTTTTAGAGCCATCATTTACATTCAAATTGCATTTGGAATTGGGAATTTAGCATTTAGCATTGAACAATTCTTGAAGAAGTCTTGTTATAATGGCAAAATCATTCATTATCACATAATTTGAGCATAGAATAAGGAATTTAATCTTACTTTGCATCTTAGATCCATATCTTCATCATCATTAGTACAATTCTAATTTTAGGGGTTGTCACTTTAGGACGCTTTGCAGCTGAGAGCATTTGTTTAGTCCTCCTAAATAGAGATCCATGAGACGCTTTTGATTTTCTTTTATTGTCAAATTTTCTAACCTAGTTAGATCTTTCAAAGTTTGATTGAAAAGTATGTTAAACTAATGTTTCATGCAGGTTTGTGAGTTGCATGTTTATGAACAATAGTAGGAGTGCCTAAAAATAATTTGTTGTGTTGCAGAATAAGTGTATTAGTGAATCTTCCTTGTTTGGTTTGCGAGTTTGTTATTTTGTGAAGATGGAAAAACTAAGTACTTCTACCAAATAATCACTTGCAAGAAAGAAGAAGAGGACACATTCTGTGAGGAATGGGTTCAATTGCCGCTAGGAACATCAAATTCATTATTGGCCAATGAATAGTCATTTAGAGATACATGCTTCCAATACAAGAACCTAGACACTCTTGGTTCCACTGGTTCTTCTCTATTCCTAATTTTTTCAACAATAGAGTCAAGGATGTCCCAGTATGCAACCCTTGCATTTTAATATGGAAAATTTGATCGCTCTTGACACAATTGTGGATGTTGACCTAGTAAAAGCACTAGAAAAGGGTTATTGCCCACTTACCAAGTTTATCGGGAAAAATGATAAAAGTTCTTTGGTGAGAATTGACAAAGTCAGCTTCATGGAGACATTTAGTATCTCTGGAGCCATGAGGATGGATATAGACTTGGATGAAGTGAGGAGACAATGTCACCAACATAAACGTGTTCTGAAGAAGAATGTATTTCCCAAGTTTATGTCAAGGGATAGAAGGAAGACAATATCAATTCCAGATAATGTTAATAAACCTTATGATATGGACACCTTCCACAAATATCTCAAGTATACCATGTATGATCTAAGTAAGGATTTAGGAGTAGACAAAGGAAAATCAGTAAAAGAAGATCTATTGAAGGTATACATAGACGTTGAACACCCGCATGTAAACAAGGAATATGACTATGTGGGTTTTATTCTTAAACAAATTCACAATGACTTGGTTGTTATTCAGATCAACCCTTTTTCAATTAATTTTAAACATTATTCAATTTCGATGCACCTTATCTTGTTCTACAATGTTGATCATATGGATGATGAGTTGATACTAATGAAGGAATACATGGGCATGCAGATGCCAGTGCAACTCTGGACAAGGGTATGGGAATGTACTACTTACTCTTCTCCTTTCTTTCATTTTGAAGACTGGATTGTAAATCCGATTAGAGATATGTTAGGTGCAAAATAGGATATAATTCCTCTTGAACTTAGAAGGATGATTAGATTGTTGCATGCTAATAGTGAGGGTCCCATTAGGCATAATTGGGGGGGTGCTTTTATGTTTGAGAATATTTCTATTATTAGAGTTTTTTATTTTCCTCAACCACCTCATATTTTTTTTAATTATGTTCCTATTAGGGTGGGAATAATTGAATTCATTTGGTAGTTAACATTAGTTGATAAAGAATACTTAGGTCCCAAGAAGAAGAAGAAGAAGAAGAAGGGTACCTTCTTACTCATATTGTGGGTAGTAGGTGATTTTACCATAGTAAAATGGGCCTTAGATTCTATGAATAATTTTTTGAGACATTATAGACTGTACAATGCCAAGATGAGAGTATGTGATCTTGAGGAATTTATGAGACACAATTTGAAGTAGATAGAAAATGTTTCTTTGCCAATTCACGAGGCATTACTTGAAGAAGACATCATCATAAATATAGTTGTTACTAATGAGATGATTGAGAAGAGGAGAAGATAGAATGACATTCAGAGAGTGGAAAGGGAATTCAAATAAGTTGATCCTTCTTTCCCCTGTTTCTACCATGAATATGGGTATTGGGACAAACTGAAGACTTTTCTTGAAAAGTGTGATGAGATCATGGAGAATATGCTTGATATGCCTGTTGGAGTAGAGGCTAGATTTAATCCTGAAGATGTGGAATTATTACATGAAGATGTGCCTTTTAGAAAATAATATTTTGCGGAAATAGAAAAAGTTGATGAGGTTGAATCTTCACAAAGGGTTGTAGTCAAAAGAAAAAAGATTGAACATGCTCCCATAGTGATGAAAGATGTTGCTAAAGAACTAATTACTATGAAAATTCTATATTCTCATGAAATAAGATAAACATTGGGGGATACTCAGAAGCCACTTGAAGGTGAAGGGACTAGGGAGTCAAATTTAGCACTAGTTTCTCAAATTGATGATAGGTTGTTGCTCTCCAACTTGTTCTTGTAGGATGATGATTTCATCTAGGCCAAAGAATTCAAAAGTTTTCCTATTCAAATTAAAGGAAAATGAGTTAAAGATTAACTTGGGGCAAGAAGATGACACTGAGGAAAATAAAGTGTTGGTATCACAAGAGTATGATCCAGATAGTCATGCACTCACTGTAGTGCAAGAAAGGGAACTAGTAAAGAGGAGTGGTATGCTTCTAATGCCTGGGTGGGATATGAAATCTTCCTTTCTCATTGATCAAATAAGAAGACAACTTGGCCCTATCTTCAAATATGAATTTGAGGTTGGTGAATTTATTAGAGGATCTGATTTTGACCCAAGGAGAAAAATATTGGCTATCTAGTCACTTGCCACTTCCACACAGAAGCCAAGGCTTGTTGACATACAAGATAAAAAGTAGGGTGACAAGCTCATTTGGAACATTAAGAATGTGAGAAATGTATCTAGATTTCTTATCTTTTAACCCATTTTTCTTTTCTGAATGGAGCTAAAGCTGAGGATCTAGAAAGAAGGGTTGCAAAAACATGTAACAGTCTAATCAGAATCTTCAAGGAATATGAAGGTAATCTTATGTTAAGCACTAAGTTGGAAGAGAAAATTGATGAGCTAACTAAAAATTTAGCTAATGTGCCTTATTCTCATTGAAAGGTGGATGTTGTAGTGGAGACTATTGGTGAGTTTGTTTCTTCTAATTCCAATGTTGTTGTTCCTGATATAAATAAAGAGAAGATGAATGACTGTGCTGATAGAATAGAAAAGCTAGAGGAAGAAAAGAATACTTTTGGAGTGTTAGAATATTTAATCTTTCCTTGTATTTATTTATTTAATTAGGAGATTCTATGGAATTCCTACATATATTTTGTCCTCTAGTCCAAGTGGGAGTACATGTCATATTTTGTAATTTCTTTATTAAGGAAATTAGATTATCCTCCTTAAAAGGATCTTGACACTTTGCACACACCTATTATGGATGTTGGCCTTCATAGATTGGTGAGTTACTTGGTAACTCCTCTCGTCATCTATATAAAAGAGATGCTCCTCTCTTTCATTTCTACTCTTTGGACACATTGTAATAAGCTCTCTCTCTCTCTCTCTCTCTCTCTCTCTCTCTCTCTAGGTTTTCCATCTTCATAATATCACAAGGATTTTTTTTTTCAAAATATTTTTGTCTCCTTGTATTGGCTTTTGGGTGCTTGCTCCTAGTTCTTGGTTTTCTCATGGTAAGAATTTATTCTTCAACTATCTCTCTTGGATTATTTTCATTTCCTTTCTCTTGTTAGATTCCTTTCGTGGTATCAGGGCTTGGGTTTCTAATCCTTGTTTGAGCGTAGTGTTGAAGGTTAGCATTCTTTGGAGCACGCCTTTGGAGACTCTTGTTTGAGAGAGAAGCTTGAGATTTATTTGCTAACTCTTGTTTTGTAGATTTTGCATTCTTATTTACTCTAACCCTCTTTGGTTAGATTTCTGCCAAAGAGTTGCATTTGATTTTTTTTTTTGGTTTGGTCCATTTCAGCCAAACTCATTTCAATCTCCATTTATTTTCACCTCTATTAGGAAATCGCAAGGTTTAACATATTTATCTCCCTCTCATTTTGTGCAGGTTTTAATCTAATCATTTTTTTAATAATGTGTTCTCTAGAGGGTTGTTTCTTGCAGGATTTGTATTATTATATCTCAAACTATTGTTATATATGCATGCAGGAATCTATTTCTTATTATCATTGTCTTCATTAACAGTTTTTGGCAGGTTTTAATCTCTGGTTTTTAAAATCTCTCCTTTTTTTTTGTCTATAGCTTGTTTTGGTTGTTTAAATTTATATTTGATCTAAACATTATATTCATCTCCTTTTAATTTCAAACCATTTCCTGGTTTTTTTATCACTTTCTTGTGCAGTATCTTTTGAATCTGCCCCATTTTTTGGTATACCATATCTATGTTTTACTGTTGTTGTTTTTTTTTTTAAAATATATACATATATATATTCTTTATCATTTTTTTTAAACTTTCAAACCATCTCATATTAATTTTTATCCTTTCTTCTTCCATGTGCAACCTTTGTCTTTTCATCCTCTTTATTTTTAAACGCAAGCTTCACCTCTATATTGTTATCTCAAACCCTCCATCATAAATCCCTGTTGGGAATGCCCCTCAAATATCAAAAACTAAATCTTTGTAACCAGAAAAACAAATCAAGGGGATTGACATGGAAAGCAGTTCTAGTGATAGTGTGTTTAGTTGAGGAAGAGGACCTCACAAAATATGTCGAGTTGAAGTTTTTGGGAGGGTTCAACCCAAAAACCAATAAGAACACTATAGTTTAGTCATGGCTTCCTTGAATCTTTATTCTCTTTCTCTACCTTCATAATTGTTTAATGCAAACAACAACATACACTGCAATCCATTTCACAATTCCCTTTTTATGTCAAGGAATTCATCATTCCTTGTCAAAAGAAATCAATTGATTAGGTGCATTGTTTTCGAACCTATGGAGTAAATTTTTTATACGATGAAGGTACCTCACAATACCAATATTGTCAAATTAAAATCATGATATCTCTTTATGGAGATTTCAAGAATGTGCTCTGCACACATGCAAAAGTACCTGAATGCAAAAGTCATTAGTCTTGGCATTGGAGATGCCACTAAACCTATTCCAAAAGTTATCACTTTAAAAATGAAAAAGAGGGCAAAAGCCTTATAAACGATAGAGGGCTATATTGGCTATGGAGAAAAGAAAGGTGAAAAGGCTCTCAGGGTTTCTTTTTCAGATACCTTCTATGGAGATTTTGGCATAAAGCATTCTGCGATCTTTATTTTTTATGGAGAAAAATGTGATATTTCTCAACTTCAGCTTGTCTTCCATCTCCTTACACTACTGTTGCTACCTCCACCCTTCTTACGCAACCCCTTATTTTTTTGTTGTTTCTCTCCCTTCGTCGCTACATTCTAACCTTCTTTTCACAACTTCTTTATTCTTTGCAACCATCTTCTTCCTTCTTTGCGCAAAGGGTTTGTCAATTCAGTTTACAGACTTTGATGATCACTCTCTAACCTCTTCAAAGATTCTGCAACCTCTTTGCCATTATTGGTGGTCCTTTTGTCATTCAATAGGTAACTCCTTTGTATAGGTCTACTTCTCTATTTTTGGTTTGTTATTATTAGCTAGTCTTTTTAATAACAATATTTTGTGTTTAACTTCTTTTATTAGTATATTAATTGCCAATTCAATTAGTTTTCTTAATTAGTGCATTTTCAACGTTAATACATTATTCTTACAACTTTTTATAATCAAATTCAAGATTTAATTTTATGTTTACCACTTAAATTTAATTATTTTAAACTTTAACAATATAATTTAATTTATTTCTATAATTATTTAATCAATTAAATGTCTGTTAACATTAAGTTAAGTTTCATTTTAAGATTATTTGAAGGTCATTTATTACTGTCTCTGAGGTGATCTTGTATAATCTTAATGTTTTTTTTATATAAATTTATTTTTCTCTTCTTTTTAAAATAATGTCGTCGCTAATTCCAGAAATTAACTTAAATAACACAAAATTACCATGCTTGTAAAACACATATATCATTTATCTTTCATTTTAAACATATCTGAGACATTGCTACTAATCCTTCTTAATTGTAGTTTAAATTTCTTGTTAATCAATTAAAATCACTCATATTAAAGATTTAACAAAAATTCATAAAAAAAATAAAATCATTATTTAATCAATCAAATAGTTGTTAACATTGCGTTAAATTCATTTTTCTAGCTCGTTGCTATTATATTCACTCTGTATTACTTTTCGTATTTGTTAATCTTTGTGTTTCTCTCACTTATTCTAGAAATTCATTTATTATAACTTTTTGACAAAAATTTAAGTTTTTTTATCTCATTAATCTTCTCGCTTATCCTCATGTTTAAATTTTAGTTAAACGTCAATACATTCTATGTTTCCCTGTATTATTTACTATTTTCAATCTGATAGTGTTCAATCTTAATGTTTTAACCCAAATTCTTAGTTATATTCTTTTTTTTTTAATTCAAAAACATTAGTTTTTGTACATACGGATGATAACCCTCTAGTACAAGTTTGTTTCCAAGGAAGTAATTATGTTCCTCTCTTGTTAAGAACTTTGTACTTATATTTACATTCAATGTAGTTTCTAACTGATATCTATCATGTTGTTCAGTCCTCTAACTTCAGTTTTTCAAGGTTTATGAGGTATCTTATACAACTGCCTTAACTATTCATTGACTTGCATCACTTGCTATCATTTTTTATATGATCTATTGATCTACACATAGTTGTAATTTTATGATTTTACAACATTTTTGTATATGCTCATGGTGGCATTTTATGGTTTTATACCATTTATTGATATGCATTTTATTTCATTTGTTTTGTTAGTTGCATCAGGAGCCAAATTTTCATAGTTAACTATGGGGGACCCATCAGTTATAACTAACTCATAGTTGCCTTATTCAAGGAAGGGACCTGTGAAGTATCCTACATCCTATTATTGGTGTGCACTTACATTTATGTATTTTTCCTCCATTTTGTTCCTCATATAGAGGAGGTTATCCATAGATTTTCCCTCCATTTTCAGATAATATGGATCATCTTGATCTTTTTCTCATGGTGAGGATGTCACTCTTGAAATCCCTCTTGTACTTTGTTGGATTTCTTATTTACATTTGAAGGCAATATTTTTTATCACTCATAACCCTCTGTTTCTTATTCATAACGATACACATGCTTGGAAAATTGAATCATGGATTGATTTGGTGTTTGAGTCACATGTTCTACTGATTTATCTTTGTCTCTCTCCTATTACTTTGCAAATTCTACTAATTTCATAATGAACTGCATACTTCATTGCTTAGATCATGGGTCATGTAGGTGGTTATTTCTAGACCCAATCACTTATAGTGGGATGATTCATTAGTGGACTGTCTATATCCATGTGATTGATGTAGTGTTGATGCATGTATCATTAGTTGGCCTTGTCTATGGTCATTTTTGCATTAGTATGCTTCTTTTATGACAACATTTATAATGTTTTTTTCTCGCTTGTTCATTTTGGGACTTTGAGCATTTTTTTATCTTGATATAATGTTAGCTCCATTGCACTTTTGATGAAATCTTATGTATTTATCCCTCTACCTTATTCTACACTAGAAGATTTCTTAAATAATATTTTTGATGTAAAATTTTCAAAGGATATACTAACTTGAATATCACATGCCACTCTACTTGTGGATAGTTTCTTTTTTTCTTGTTCTATGTTTCATTGATTCAGATGACTCATCAAGGCACAATTAAGGAATCAATTTCTCTACACATGTCCTATAACTCAATAAGATTACTTAATATGTGGATATCCCTCCACTTGAACACCATCAAATGTACCCTTGTACCATGGAGCTGAAGATCAAGTTGCATATTTTTGTTCAAATTAGGTTTTAATTCTCATCGATGTAAACTCCCCAAATAAAGATTAAGGGAGGTGTTAGAATATTTGATCTTTCCTTATATTTATTTATTTAATTAGGAGATTCTATGGAATACCTACATGTATTTTGTCCTCTGGTCTAAGTGGGAGGACATGTCATATTTTGTAATTCCTTTAATAAGGAAATTAGATTATCCTCCTTAAGAGGATCTTGATACTTTGCACATACCTATTATGGATGTTGGAATTCAGAGATTGGTGAGTTACTTGGTAACTCCTCTCCTCATCTCTAGAAAAGTGATGCTCCTCTCTTTCATTTCTACTCTTTGGAGTCATTGTAATAAGTCTCTCTCTCTCTCTCTCTCTCTCTCTCTCTCTCTCTCTCTCTCTCTCTCTCTCTCTCTCTCAACTTTCAATTTTCTTTACTGAGATAGTACCATGTGTCAAATTGATAATCTCGATGAAAGAAATGATTTATCATGACCGCGTTAGGTCAAGATAAGATCTGTAAGTTTATATCTCCAAGTTAGTCAAACATGTTTTGACTCCACTAATGCAATACCTCAAATCTATCTTAAATGATTGCATTGATCTTCTAAATACCCATACATTGGATGTATAACCTTTATTCCACATCATCAAATCATTATAAATGATCACATACAGTTTATCACTCATCGATCTATGATCTACTGATCAGTTGATCAAGAACATAAGATTTATACCTATCTTAGCGTCTGTGACACTTAAAAATCTATCACCATTCAACAAAATAAGTTGTGGTTGGAACCACTTTTCAATGTGAACTAGTTGAATCTAATCTTGTGACCGCTCCTCATTTTTTTTTTTGTACCATAACCACGACCAAAGTGATGTATGTGTAGTCTACTGATCTTCTCGACTTAACCAAATTTCAGTATGACCTGCTTATTACTTGTATCTTCTCTTTACCTATGGATTATTAGGACTTGTATTCACTTACTTGACATCAATAAAAATAAACTAACAATCTCTCAACATGGTACGAAATACCAACAATACATAATACCAATAACCTGGTAACTCGAAAGGACTGGTAACCTCTGTATCCTATCAACATAGATGTGAAACAAACTTCCTTTTCTGCAATATGATCAATTTCCATTTCTCTCCCGTCTAGTTTGGATTTGGTTATTTCAATGACCAGATGAGTAGTCATCGTTCTCTATGTACATTCCAAACCTTTTGCTTCAAATCGTGTGACTTTGTGAATTAATTTCTTTGACATCTTGTGAGGTCTCTCCAACCATATAAATTGATCATCTACTCTGCACAACACATAAAAAATCCAAGCAAGATGGAATTCGTTAGGAATGTCTATAGCATAAATCAAACCCTTCTCTTGTAGATTCTTCTGCTCGACTTTCAACTTTCCATTGATGGACATACCCTTGTATTCTTTCTGGATTTCTTTATCTCCCTACTCTTTGATTCTACCTGATTATTGTAAGTTGTGAATGAACTTGATAGTGGATCAAGTTGATCGCTTAATTTCTCCAATTCCTTTAGTGCTTCACCTCTTCTTTGTTCCAAATCTTGAACAAATGTTGAATACCTTGATACCTTGAAAATCATTTGACTTGCCTCAATTAATATACTCTTAAAATCCTCTATCAAATCTAATAATTTTATCCTATCTATAGTAATCTTGTCTATCATCTTTCCTATCATCTTTGTTTCTAACTTCTCCTCTGCATTCTTCACTGTAACTGACTGTAAATATGGACCTTGATGTAAAATAGCTTTCACAGGAGTGTCCATCTGATAAAAAAGTGTGTCATCTTCATCATATGTAACCTCAAGCATTAACTTGGCTAGGTTGTCTCTGGCTTGTCTTAATACTTGTGTCTTCTTCTTCTTTGATTTCTCCTTGTTCTTTACAGACTGAATCCTTAATTATTCTGAAAGTTTCATCAATTCTTTTGGTTTGAGTTTGGATATGTCTATCGAAGTGACCAGTAAATATTCCTCATCAATTTCTTCTTCATCTTCTACAATATTCATTGGTTTATGTCTCATGTTTGCACTAGATACTACATGACTTAATTTATTTGTAGTCTCAGGTTCTTCTTCAATCTTCTTTTGAGTCTCATCCTGTTTACTTTCTTCATCATTCTCAACTTTTTTTCTTAGAAATAATTTTTTCTATAGGCAATGGTGAGGATGAATCCTCTTTTCCTATTGTGTCGACAGTTTCAATCTCATCACCACCAGTTTATGATGTGTTGCAATCTCCTTCACCAAGTTAGGAATGTCTAGAACAATATTCCCAATTGTTTGATCTACAGAAAATGTGTCATTTCCCTGTATTGGTTCATTTGATTCTACATAAACTTGTTCTATTTATACTGCTACCTCCTTTATCTTTAGTAGTTCTTTCCATGTCTTAACTCTTCCATCATGTACACTCTGCGTATCATCAATTAGAATTCTAGTTTCTCTACTCTTAATATTGAATATGTGCTTGTAAGAAGTAATCATTATCTAAGCATCTTCTTCACACAACTCAGGTTGAACTTGTATAAGTGTTCTTTCCATAATATCTCTATCCAAGTGTAATGCAACACTCCATCTGGCATCAATCACCTGATATATCTCATTAGGAATGCAAGAATGGATTTCTAAAGGTGTTCTACAATTTTTTTGAAAATGATACATAATTGCATCCTCTATCTTCTTCTTATCTTCAATGCTCCCCAAAGTGTATATTTTTCCAATAGTAGAAAGTCTACCATTATCCTCAATGCATTTTACAATACCATAAAAAGAAGAGGCCACCAATGTTTCACCATTCTTCTTCTTTTTAGAGGCATCCTTATATGATTATGCACCTTCTTCATTAGTTAATATCTGCTTCCTCTTTTATATCCTCTTTGGAGTAGAAGTGTGTTGTCTTTTCTTCCTTTAGGATTCCCTTTCAGATGTAACTTCACTAGTAGCTGGTCTTATTTTTTTTTATTAGCTACAGTTAGGGTTGTAATGGTGTGAGATGTTCCAACATCACTACTACCAAACTTATGCTCTATATTAGATACCATTCTTCTTGTTTTTTCTTTCAATGACCAGTTTCTAAAATTCCTTTTGAATTTTAGAAACAACTTCATCATGTGTTCCAAATCTTTGTGCTTGTTTGTCTAATTGTTTTCACAAAAACTCATCAAAATGCAAAGTTATTAAATTAATTTCAACTTCATAACCCATAGGAGGAATCCAACATGTCCTAGGTTCCACAACTTGCACAATACATGAATTGTTGTCTACAAGAAAAAAAAATCACTACTTCTCTACAATGTTAGTTGGAATCCTTTCTCATTTATACATTCTAGATTGGAAATATTTGAAGTAACTCCACATTACCTTATTGAAATTATTCCCTAATTCCTTTATGAATTCACTTATTTTCATTACTATCAGTTTTGCCTTTGACCATGTAAAATTTCCTTTACCTGGGAAGAACTTTTGAACATAGAAAAACTTACATACCAATAGAGCTCCATACTTTAATGATTGTCTCTTTTATTTCTTTATCCTTTCCATGTTTACCATGAATTGACTTCTCATCATCTCACATAGATCATATGTTGAATCCTCCTTCACAATCTGATAGGTAGCATAAATTTCTCCACCAGGCACATTGTTAACTTGAAAGGATTGGTAAACTCTATATCCTATCAACATAGATGCGAAAAAAAATTCCTTGTATTCAATATGATCAACTTCTATTTCTCTCCCATCTATTTTGGATTTGGTTATTTCAATGACCAGATGAGTAGTCATTGTTCTCAATGTACATTCCAAACCTTTTGCTTGGAATCCTGTGACTTTGTGAATAAATGTCTTTTAAATCTTGTGAGGTCTCTCCAGCCATATAAATTGATCGTGCACTCTGCCGAACACATAAAAAAATCTAAGCACGATGGAATTCAGTAGGAATGTCTATAGCATAAATCAAACCCTTCTCCTATAGATTCTTCTGCTCGACTTTCAACTTTCCATTGATGGACATACCCTTGTATTCTTTCTGGATTTCTTTATCTCCTAATTCTTTGATTCTACAGTGGATATAAGAATGAAACTATTAAATCAACATCACACCACAAGGGATAGTGGATAAGGCACTGGATGTATCAATCTCAGTTTATTTTCTTGGATGCATTTTGAATACGGGTCAAGGTTCCTCATAAATGTTCATAAGAACTGGTGTATCAATGTTTTCAGCCATTATGACCAACTGCAACAACACACAAATATAACCATAGGCTGAAATGATATCTTACAATACACATGTTATAGTTCATGAAAACTTGATATGAATCTAACTCAAGATCTCAATCACCAATGTAACTGTTTACACACACTAGCTCAAGATAGCTCTTGAATTGTCAATTGAAAGAAAGAGTGTGAAAAGAAATTACTTTTCCCTTTATATATCATTAGTGAAATAGACATTACATACATCAATAGTATGAATAGTGTCACATCACCTGTTAACACTTATCCACTAGTTCGTACCCAACCAATAGTAATAATCACTATCAAATAAACATTAAAATATCAGTGTCGTCTATACACAATCTCGAAAACAAAATCATAGAAACTTACACCATAATGTGCATATTAATATTTACTACTCTTGATTCTAGGGGATCAGTAATGGATTTGTCTTTAAGTGCTCCCCCTAAGAAAATAATATGCTTAGTTTACTAATGGAACTTCCGCATTTCCTAAACTTGTGGAGCTCTTAGTCAACTTAGAGGAATTCAATTCACCTTTCTTCACCCATGTCTTCTTCATATCACTTCTGACTTTGTCAACATTATTTCCTTTTCCATCTTCTAAATCATGAGGAGATTGGTTCTTAAACCAACAATATTTATCCAGATGACCTATCTTATGATAGAAAATACATGTCATACATGTCGACTTCCAAGGACCAACATTATCTCTCATACTTCTTATTTTGAAATTCATTTCTAGGTGTCCATAATTAGCACATACAGAACATGTAGAGTTGAATTTTCTTTCCCTTCTGGCAGTATTCACCAATGGAATTGGTGACCTAGGTGCATAAACTCTTGACCTACAATTTTCAGTTTTGTGTCCATATTTTTTGCATGAAAAATAGTATCCATCAAAGTTACCATCACTGGATCAATTCCTAGATCTACTGCTATATCTACACTCATGTGCAACATGACCATACTTGTGAAAATTGTAATAATAACCATTAAAAGTGTAATTTTTATTCATCAATATGATTTTATACATATTTTCAGTATGACCAAGATTTCCACATTTATAGAAAGTAGGTTTGTTAGGTTTCTTACCTGATCTGATTGGATCTACCTTCTAATGTTTTTGTGCCTCCTTAGGTTAATATTTAGAGGACTCTCAAACTTCAAATGTTTCTTCTCCTGAATAACCTAGAATGGTTGTATCTCTATGTCTTCTTTGAATCTTTAGTTTTTCATCAGGCTTTTTTGAGCTTTCATTTTATTTTCTCAATTTTTCATTTGCTTCTTTCTCAGTTTCTAGTTCTTTCCTCAATGACTCAGTCATATTCCTAAGTCTTTCATTCTCAGCTAATAATTGAAGGTTCTTTGTATTATTATCCTACATTCGACTTTGATATAGGGTAAATTCATGTCTTATTTTGACAAGCTCTTCACCTTTTTCTTATAGGGAATCATCAGGAACTTTCTTGGCAGCTTCTACACTCCTTTTCTCTTCCAGATCATCACACATCCTGACAGACTGACTTTAAATCTCCCTTCTTAGATTAGCCATATTTTCTTTAAGCTTCTTGTTCTTTTCTAATAGATTCACCACTGCTTCTTCAGATTCTTAGATGTACTTCCTTCAAAAAAAAATTCTATGTAGTCTTGACTCTCACTCAGTTGATCAGCAACTTCTCTCCTCTTTGCAAGAGAATGTCACATCTTTTCCTTTAGCTCCCTGATCATCTTGCTTGCACTATCAAGGTACATCTCATACCTATACTCTTCCATAGTAGTGGATCTTTTCCCAAGCTATTATACTTATCACCAAAAAGGACCTAAGCTCTAATACCAATTGTAGGAATAATAGGTACTAAGAGGGGGGTGAATAAGTAAAAACAAATAATGAACTAATTCAACCACTGAACCAAATAAATACTGAAATACTTCCCAAAATATAAATTGAATAACTTATGAAAATATATGAAAGAAATTAATATCAAGCATCAACAAACTCGTCACACATAACACTGATATTTTTCATGTGGAAACCCTTGTAAGAGGGAAAACAACTGCAGTGGGGATGATAACCACAAGCCCAATGCTGCAGTATATGAGTTTTCTCTGTTAGGAGCTACAAATATCCTTTCTAAGGATTCACCCTGATAGGAGTGAGTAGTAGACTGTTAGGGGTATAATAAGATCATTTATGATCTACCTCGCTAGAGGATTTAAAATTTCAATAAAGAAGTCACCCTGTTAAAGGATTTACAAAAAGAACTTGTTAGAGTCTACCCAGTTAACGAATTTTGCCTACTGAAACTATTAAGAAACAACTAGATAAGTGATCTAGATGTAGTATTGATTACTTAACAGATACTATAAGTTATTTCTACTTCTATGTCTCTATACTCTGTACTCTGTAGTCTATAACTTATCTCTTCTCTTGCTCCCCTCTGATTGCAAATTCAACTATAAGACCCTAATCAACCAAAGCAAAACTGTTCAACAACAACATCTCTCTCTCTCTCTCTCTCTCTCTCTCTCTCTCTCTCTCTCTCTCTCTNCCCTCTCTCTCTCTCTCTCTCTCTCTCTCTCTCTCTCTCTCTCTCTCTCTCTCTCTCTCTCTCTCTCTCTCTCTCTCTCTCTCTCTCTCTCTCTCTCTCTCTCTCTCTCTAATAAAGTTGCACCAGCCTAAGAATGATCTTCAAATTGATTTCCTGAGATAGTACCATGTGTCAAATTAATAATCTCGATGAAATAAATTATTTATCATGACCAGGTTAGGTCAAGATAAGATCTAGAAGTTTATATCTCCAAGGTATTCAAACATGTTTTGACTCCTCCAATGCAATACCTCAAATTTTTCTTAAATTCTTGCATCGATCTTTTAAATACTCATACATTGGATTTATAACCTTTTTTTCATGTCATCAAATCATTAGAAATAATTTCATACACTTTACCACTCATTATTTTTTATCTACTGGTCGGTTGATCAAGAACATAAGAGTTCTACCTGTCTTAGTGTTTGTGACACTTTAAACTCTATCACTGCTGAACCAAATAAGTTGTGGTTGGAACCATTTTGCAATGTAAACTGGTTGAAGCTAATTCTATGACCACTCCTTAGAATTCTATTTGTAACATGACCATGAGCAAAGTGATGTATGTGTAGTCTACCGATCTTCTGGACTTAACCAAATTTTAGTATGACATGCTTACCGATTGTAACTTCATCTTACCTGTTGAATATTAGGACTTGTACTCACTTAGTTGAGATCAATGACAACCAGCTAAAAATATCTCAATATAGTACCAAATACCAACAATACATAATGCCAACAGATGTTATGGTCCTCATGTGGAATTCCAAGTTGGAAGAAAAGGGTAGACATGGAAAATATGACCATATCTGTTTAGGCCCATATATTATTGATAGAAAATGGGGGGAAGACTCGTATATGTTGAAAAATATGGTCGAAGACACTTTGGAATTTCCAATTCATGGAGAATTTCCAGTTCATGGATAATTTATGAATCATTATTTATCTTGGAATAATGGAATATATCCATGAATAGTAGACATGGTGTATATATATCAATAGTTTTGCATGTGTCTTTTAGGTTTAGGTTTTGTGCTCTGTATTTTAGGGTTGGTCTGCTTAACCATTGACATTATAGAATTATCATCTTATCTTGAGAAGATAAGTGTCCCCAATTAGAGCCACTATTGGAACTATAAAATTTGGCTAATTATTTGACAAAAAATTCCTTCAGGATTGACACTAATAACTTTTAGCTTTCTTAAAAAAAAAAATCATGTGTCGAGAAAGTGAAGTCAGTAGTCAAGTTGGAAGAAAAATGCATCAGGTTAGAGCTGTTATTTTCTTATTGGTCTAAAAATTATGTTGTGGTGGTCATTTGTAGTCAAAATTTCTTATTTTACTTTACCTCTAGTTCACAAGTCATATTTGGTCAAATTTTCTTTTCGTGCAAACTAGTGATGTCTTTTAAACAGTTGAGCGCAAGGTCACGAGTTTAAGAAAATTTAATGTTTTAGTATTTTGATCTTAAAAAATAATTAATTCCTTTGTATCGCAAGGTCATGGTGGTTTCCTATTGCTACATCAAACTATTGCGATGTTGTGCTAGCAGTTAAGTTGAGTCTTCACTCAAGGTTGCGGTTCAGAAGTCAATTCAACATTTTATGTTGAGACCTTGCACTAAGGTTAGCATGGAAATTAAGTTAAGTTTTTCACGACATTGTATGACAACTAATGGTTAAATTTTTAAGGTTTTTATCATGCGATAATGTCTTTTAGCTGTTAAGTTTGGTCTGTTGCGAGTTCGCAAGATTTTGTGAAGGTTAAGTTTTTGAAGTGCAAACAAGCACAAAGGTACCATGTGTCCTAATTTTTCAAAGCTAACTAACATATTATGAAAGAAACACAAGATCCCAAATGTTATGTAAATACTATAAATTTTTCTGTGATGGTGAGAAATTGTGACACGTGCTTCAGGCGTGATGATCAATGATTACTGTGAGGTCGCGGGTTTATGATGCAGTTTCTTTTGAAGGTTGCGACCTTGCAAAATAAATGTTACAGCTTGGCACAAGTTTGCAAGCTATAATGTAAGCCATACTTTTATTATGTGAATCCGTACTTGATTCCATATAGACAATTGACTTGAGTTGAAAAATAGAAAGTGGGGTTTGGACCAATAAATTTGTGACATGATAGAGAATGTATAGCTATGCAGGCATTTTTTCAAATTAATTTAAAAATTTCTCAAAGGTTGTAAATTCACGGCTTGATGAAATAATCATTTTCCTCCATGGATAATTTTAGTTATTGGCATGCATAAAATTAATGTTGAGTTGATGGGAAGATAGTTGGTTCTCAAAAATATCTTTAAAGCTGAATCCATAGCCATCATTTTCATACCAAATCTTGAGTTCTTGTTTTTTGTGTGATAGCATGAGCGCTTGAAGATAATTCATTGTGTTGTAGAGAAATAAGTGTATTAGTGAAGCTTTTCTATTTGGTTTGTGGTATTTTTATTTTACAAAGATGGAAGAATTGAGTACTTCTACCGAATCAACAGTTGTAGGAAAGCATAAGAATGAAAACGTCTCTAAGGAATGGGTTAAATTTCTACCAGGAATGTAAAATTCATTATCATCCAATGAATAGGTATGGATTGATACGTGTTTCTAATGAAAGAACCCAGACACTCCTGGTTCCAATTGTTCTTCTCTATTCCAATTCTTTTTCAACAACAGAGTGAAGGATGTCCTAGTATGCAACCCTTGGGTTTTAAATATAGAAAATTTGATCGTTCATCACGTCGTTGTGGATGTTGACCTATTAATAGCACTAGAAAAGGGTTATTTCTCACTAACCAATTATATCAAGAAAAAGGATAAAACTGCTTTGGTGAAAACTGACAGAGCCAGCTTCGTGAAGACATTTGGTATCTCTAGAGCCATGAGCATAGATATAGACTTGGATAAAGAGAAGAGATAGTATCACCTCCATAAACGTGTTCTAAAGAAGAATGTGATTCCCAAGTTTATGCCAAGGGATGGAAGGAAGACAATACCAATTCTAGATAACATTAATGAACCTTATGATCTAGACACCTTCCACAATTATCTCAAGTATATTATGTATGGTCTATGTAAAGTTTTGGGAGCCGAAGGAGGAAAATAATTAATAGAAGATCTGTTGATGGAAGCTATAGACGTTTAACACCCGCATATAAACATATAATATGACTATGTGGGTTTTATTATTAACATAATTGATAATGACTTGGTTGCTATTTAGAGAAACCCTTCTTCAATTAGTTTCAAGAATTATTCAATTCTAATGTACCTTATCTTGTTCTACAATGTTGATCATATGGATGATGAGTTGATACTAATGAAGGAAGACATGGGCATGCAGATGGAAGTGTAGCTTTTGACAAGGGTATGGGAATGTACTACTTAATTTTCTTCTTTCTTGCATTTTGAAAACTGGATTGTAAATTTCATTAGAGATGTGTTAGGTGCAAAAGAGGATAGAATTCCTCTGGAACTTATAAGGATGATTAGACCGTTGCATGCTAATAGTCAGGGGGCCATTAGGAATAATTGGGGGGATGATTTTATGTTTGATAATTTTACTATTATTAGATCTTTTAGTTGTCCTCAGACACTTCATATTTTTCCAAGGTATGTCCCTATCAAGGTGGGAATAATTGAATTCATTAGGCAGTTAACATTAGTTTATAAAGAATACTTAGGTCCCAAGAAGAAGAAGAAGGGTACCATCTTACCCAGATTTTGGGTAGTAAGTGATTTTACCATAGGAAAATGGGCCTTAGATTCTATGAATGATGTTTTGAGACATTAAAGACTGTACACTGCCAAGATGAGAATATCTGATCCTGAGGTATTTATGAGACACAATTTGAAGGAGATGGAAAATTTTGATTTTCCAATTCATGAGGCATTACCTAAAGAAGACATCATTAGAAATATAGTTTTTATTGATGATTTGATTGAGAAGAAGAGAAGATGGAATGACATTGAAAGAGTGGAAAGGGAATTTAAAGAAGTTGATTCTTCTTTCCCTGGTTTCTACCATGAATTGGGGTATTGGGACAGATTGAAGACTTTTCTTGAAAAGTATGATGAGATCATGGAGAAGATGTATGATGTGTCTATTGGAGTAGAGGCTAGAGTTAATCCTAAAGATGTGGAATCATCATAGGAAGATGTGCCTTTTAGGAAGGGCTCAGAAATTTTTTCTTAAATTCAATAGAGTTATTTCAACCTCAGTTAGGTATAATAGATGTAATGATTCTTGTATGACAATATACAGAGAAATCACATGTTTGAGTATTGGAAGTTTAGTCTTGTTGAGTATTATTCTAGTGAGAAAATCAATGTATGAAGATAATGAGATATAATCTAGATTTGGTGCTCTCCTCTGTGTTTGTTTTATGAGTTGTGAATTCAATAATTCAAAGTTCTTATTCAATTCACTGCATATTATCTATATGTTTATGTTTTAATTCTAATCTTTGTTCAAGGATCCATTAAAATGCTGAAAATTAATTCACGAGTTCAGAAGGTTGGCATAAGGATCATTATAAGAAGTCTAATTTTTTATTACATGAACAGATGTTATTATAATGCAATAATAACCTACGTCTTGAATCAGTCACAGTTTTATGTCATTCATATAGGAGGTTGCAATATGAGAATATTCCCCAATGGATAAGGCACTGATCTAATTTTTCTAAATTGTTATTTGGTTGGTTCAGGGTGTCTAGATATTCCATCTTTGATGAAAATATTTTTTATTTTATAGTTTATCTATGGTATGTGTATCACATGCTCCATAACAATTGATAATTAATAATTTATTAGTTATTCCTTAGTATTTTCTTGTTATTTTTTAGCCTTATATGATATTTCTGCTTGTGATAATACCAGGCATGGGTTTAGTATGTATTCGAGGGCATTAAAGGTCTACCTGCCTTGGTTTTGGAAAACCTAAAGTGTAGAGGGAAACAATAGCCCTGTCAGTTGGTCAAGTCCTCTTAGGAAGTTTAATAATTGGAGTTGGGTTCTCTATAGAATTTTTTGAAGAGTGTACTCATGGCTTATTTGAAGCATAGAACCATTTTTGGGAGCCAACACTCTGATTTCAACATTTTATCAATAACTAAATTTTAGGTTTTATTTTGTTACAACTGTATTTCTATAACTTTTTTAATTTTTACGAAAATTACAAACATAAAATACATTAATAATTAAATATTTCATTATTTTGTATCATTTAAAAATTCTCAACATTTATCCACTTTTTAGTGATTCAATTTAAAAACTTGAATCAATGTTAGTCAGTTCCTTTATAAAAGCATGACACAACTTTGTCCTTTTATCCTATTTTGACTTCAAAGAAGAGCTAAAGTTTAGATATCCTACCTATTGAGCTTTACCACATGTTTTAGCATGATATTACAATGGATTTCTATGATGTAAATACCTTGAGGGAATTGAATGTGGATCTATAGGAGCTTACATTGACCAAGAAATTATCAAGCATATTCCAAAACGGAAACAAGAAGAAATTGTAAACTATTGGATCCATATAACCTTACTCATTACTTTGTACAATATTATAGATCCATTGCTAAAAGTATTAAAACCATCACACTCAAGATATTGTTAGGCCTAAGAAATATGGTTTCCTTGGAGGAAGTTTTATTTTAGAAAACCTTGTAATAGCATGGGAGTCATCAAAATTAGCACAATGAACAACTCAAGATGTTTTGATTCTCAACCCCATTTTTGATAAGGTTTGTGGTTGTATAAGGTGGTCTTTCATCCTTAAAAATGCTTTGTTATTTGGGATTTTACCGTAACTTTCATGCTCATTTTCAAATATTTTTCATGGATGCTAATACAAAATTGGCTACTAATGGACCCCTCTCCTCATTTTTTCCTTTCCAAAATCCATTAGCCAAAATTTTCATATTGATCGCATCCTTTACATCCTTACAGCTAATGCTCTTGGATGACTCTTTCATTATGCCTAATTAAATCATCTCATGCATGACATGTCTCTCCATTGTAACACTATAGCCCTTAAATCCAAATATGCTAATGAAAAGATGGTTTTCATTTGAAACTCAATGGAATATGTAAATAATCTTCTTGATATCCTTGATTTTATTTTGTTGTTTTGAGATCCTATCTAGATATGTGCAAAATTAATTTATGGATGAAACACCCCAACACTCACCTACCTTGTATTTTGAAAGAGTGGAAATAAATCAAGTATGAATCCATTACTAGATACCATGAAATACCTTTTACAATTTGAGTTATTTTCAAAGATATGTGGAGGTGATTTTTAAATGAGACATTGAAATCTAGATTTTTGGCCGAGAAAAACTATGTTTTTTAATCTATGATTGGGTTTATATTGGTGGTTGAAAAAATCATCTTGGATAGTCATGTTTATATATCTTTTTATTGGATTCCCTCTATGCCTACTACAAGTAGCTAACAAAATTCACCTGTAGTTTTATTTGGTCTTGATGGATAAATTTAAAAGATGTGTCTTCTAATTCTTGGGCCCACTATATTCTCTCAAAGAAGGTTGGATTTGGTATCATTGATCTATATACACAAGGGATGTATCTTAAACCAAATAGTTTGGCATAAATTTGGAAGGAAATTATAAGGGAAGCTTTACTACCTTTGAATTTGCTCTGTTGTGCACTAGTGTGATTCAAAAAGGTAGCTAGGAAAGTGAGGATAGAGTTAGTCAATATGACAAGTTAAAAATAAGTAATGGATAAGTGCACCAAGTTGTTGGTTAGAAAAAGGGCCACGTGAAAAAAAAAATATATATTATAACTCGATCGTGTTCCTTATTTTTAAAAATGTCCTTGGCTTGGTTACACCAAACCTAATAGAAAACATTAAAAAAGAAAAAGTTTCTCAAACCCCATGCGGCTTTTGAGGAACAAAAATTTTCTCATAACTCGTACAAGTTATGAGAAATATTACATATTTTCAAAGGCTGGATATTCGGGCCATTTTCAATGCCAAAAACATTGAAACAACAACTTGGAGGAAGCAAAAAATACAATAACATGTGCGTCTTCTGCTGGCAATTGCATTTTATCTACGTTTAGAGAAATTTCCAACAATGTCAGCCCGTCAAACATGTAAGAATTTATTATTTTGATTGTTTTTGTTTGCATTTTAATTGAAGCAGGGTATTTAAATTTATTTAAGTTTTTTTATTAATTTGATGTCAAATTCTACAAATAATCCCCAAAAATGAAAGAGAAAAAAAAGACCTCTTTGTGCACAACTAACAGAAGAAAAACTTGAAAACATGAGCAACAAGAAAACCCTCAAGGCACTTCTCTAACTACACAAAATCATCAAAATGTTTCTCTTGAACAACCACCGCCACTCCTAAACCCTCTGCATCCTTGAGTAGATTGTGTACATGCCACACAAGATGATATTATTAATCACTTGACACAAAACACTACCTAAATTTCTATATTAGTGAATAGGTTGAGGTCCTCTAATCAGGAGCACCACTCATCTCTTGTGAAGACCCTAGAAACAATGGCCAATAGTACGAAAGAGGTATCTGGAGAGGTCACAAAATGGGGTTCATTCAGGGATAGATGTTGTGCATTTTATGCAAATGGTTTTTCATATGATGAGGTGAAAAGAAAGAGCATACTTAAAGATGACATATGTGCTCTTTTCACTGATCCTAGCACTAGTAACATCCTACTTACTACTACAAGTCAGTTTCCTATACATTTGTGTGTTCACACTAGGATGAAAGTGGATTTTTGGGATAGGTGGTATATGGTCTTTGGCCAACCACCTTGTAACAATTGGGAGGTGCCACTATATTTTTGAGAAATCTTTATTGTGATTTTATCCCAGCTTGAAGTCAAATTACTTTGGCATCTGGTAGTTCCAGGGTAGATGAAGAGGCTCTGCATAGGATAGAGTTGGGGCTCGTAGGGTGGTAGACCCATAGCATATGAGGCATATAGCTCCTAAAACCATGGTTCATGTCACTATCCCAATAGCCCTAAAGGAGTCTATGAAGTTACATACTCTTCATGAAGTTGCATCATTGATTGATGTCATTGTTGAACATGGCACACACTTAGTTGGAGATGAGGATAGATGGGTAGCTACGACACCTCCATCATCAGCAAATACATCATTTGGTATGGGTTGGCCCATTGAGCATATGTGGGCCACCTACTAGAGTGTATGTTCTAGTGTAGACACTAGTGTGAATGTGGATGATTTGACATCCCATTTGTGTACACATTGTAGGAGTAGATGTCATTCTTTTACTCCAAAGGATATGGCCATAACCGATGACCATATGAGTATCTTGTTATCTCGCAAGAAGACACGGGTGTGTTTATTTATATTTATGACATGTTATCAATTAATCACATAAATCTTATAAAAGTAAATAATTTTTGTTTTAGAACAATTTAAAGTGACATATAAATAATATGCATTTTAGGGAGCAGTAGGTGGTAAGAGTACACCGTGTACTTTTCACTCAACTCTACGGTCATGAGTAGTTTCACCACTCGAGGTAAATATTTGTAAATTTTTTAAAAATATAATAATATGTTGGTTTCAATATATCTTTTTTTAATATATATATATATATATATATATATATATATATATGTATCATTACTTGGTGTTTTATAGGGCTTATTAGGGGCTGATATGTCCCAACTTGATGATATCATGCTTTTGGCCATTGACTTTGGCCTAGATAGCTTTGTGGTACCATTTAGATTTTTATATTTTTTTAATTTCATTTAATATTATACGTGTTATTTTCTCGTGTTAATTTTTTTAATGTTAGTCTACCCCACCTACCTCGAGGACATCTCATGTGAGAAATTCATCCTCCAACACTCTAAGGAAGAGAAAGAAATCCTCCTGGACACGCAAACAATAGCAGGCAATTTAGTACAATTTAAATTCATTTTTTGAAATGTATTATGATTAAACATGTATATGTAGATATTGTAAATGCACCTAATTTATTTTTTCTATATATACAAACAAATGGGGTTTACATAATTAATGAATGCACCTGATGTCGATGAGGTCCAGGAGAGGGAAGAGGTAACATCTTCATATTCACTTTGGATTGCATTCTTTCTTGTTCTAAAGCTCTAAATCCTTATATGAAGTTATAACATATGTTATCATTTTTCATATAGGAAATGGTAATAGCTGCCTCAGCTTTGACAATTCCTCCTAAGAGTACAGGAGAATTATCTAAGCTCCAACATGGATTTGTTCTACATATGTTAAACATATCTATTTAGATATAAGTACACTCATTTTTAGTTTTTTAGAGTTTGTCAAAAACTTTGGGTTATTAACTTGTATTAATTGTCTTTTACCTATTATAACCCCCTTCAAAATTTCTCATTGATGCTCTACCATTCCATTTCGTTAGAAGTCCTACTCATCAAAGATGGGTTCCATCACAAAAGAGGGAATAGGTATGCTTGTATTCTTAACTCATTTTTACTAAGTGCACAACAGAGTTGAAACTCTCTTGTTAACTCCTTTTGGATTTCTTTCTTGTTTGTTTGAAATCCCTACTTCCTTCCTCTATGACTATAATATATTTTATCACTTACCATATAGGAAATGATCATAACTAATTCATCAGTGAATTTTCCTCCTATGAGCATAGGAGATCAATTTGAGGCTCTGGTATGTATTTTTTATTAAGTCCATGCATTTTTATCTATTTTGTATTTTTTGACATGGTGGCACCTACACATTCTGAAGGAATTTTAGGTTTCCATTTTTTAAATTAGACAATGCAAGAACGCTGCAGGAACCCAAATTGCCTAAGAGTTGCATGTTCCCAATATTAGATCTGCAGGAAGAGATAAGTATTTTTTCAAAGGCTAAACAAATTTTCAAGGAAATGAAATTGGCGTATGCAATATCATTCTTCATCATCAATGCGAGGAGGACAAGGGTTTCTTAGTTGGGTTTATCCAAAAAATTTTGTGTTGTAGGGTAGCTTGTTATTTTTATACAACGCTGCACACATATGAAGTGCCAAAAAGGTAGGTTCCTTTGTCAAGAGTCTCACGCATGGTGGAGGAAAACTAAGATGACTTGCAATATTTTGTGGGCCTAAGCTCACTAGATAGTGATGTGGTAGGTGAGTCAGTAGATAAGTGACATGGAAGATGATGCAGTGAACAAGAATATGCCACATGGTAGGAGTAAATAAGGTGTGTCAATGAGTGGGCCTCCACACAGTGTGATTCCATAAAATCACAAGGAAGAGGCTTGAAGAGAGAGGAAGGCCTGAGAAATAGCGAATGGGAACCACATGTCCCAACCAGGATGTTACAAAGATCAGTCATGAGCTCACAAGGTAAAATGATGGTCAACATTGTGGCTAGCAAGCTACAGAGGATGGTTAGACACTATGTTGGTGGTTTAAGTGGTGTTGGAAGTTAGTGGTCTCAATTTGGCGAGTGGTGTAGTCACAAGGTATCGGTGGTTAAAGGAGGTAACAAAAGATGCTAGCAAGAAGGAGAGGGTGGTTAGTTGCCAGGTTGTGGGTTGTGCAGATGGATAAGAGAAACGGTTGTGATCTTGAGAGTGGTGTTGCTACGAGGTCATGATGGTTAATGAATTTAATATTTTAAGGTTGCAAGATGACGACTAACAACTTGAGGTGAGTGGTTGCGAGGTCCCTAAGGTTTGTGGCAATCAGTGATGATGTTAGAGATTTTGTGAGATGCTACCACGTGGACATGCTGAGAGTTGGAGATGAATTTCCATCATGAGCTTGCTAGATAAAATGGAATATTATTCTAGGGATGGAGAGTTAGCGAGCAATTTCCATAGGGAGGTTTGTCACTAGATCATGATGGTTAGAGGATATAAAGGAAGATGATGAAGAACTGGCGAGTAAGGGTTGTCTCTAGCTTGCGGAAATTAAAGGACTTAATATATTTAGCAAGAGAGCTCACATCTGAGCTACTAACAACTTGTCTCTAGGTCGTGAGCTGTTATTGGGAACCATCATTTGGGCCAAGAGATAGTGAATAGGCACCATGTGTCTCAATGTTATGGTTAATCTACTAGTTACAGACTTGCGAGTATAAATGTGAAGAAGCTGTAAGGTTAGAGAGATGGAAAGATGTTTCCATGTATCCTGGTTTTTCATAGGCTAAAAAGGATAAAGACCAATGGTCAAGATTCAAATCAGTTTTACAAAGTATAATTGGATCCATTTATTTTTTCTTGCGTGCAAAATAACTACTAGATAGATATATCATTGTCAAGTCATCTCCAAGAGATCTAAATGTCATGTCAGTGTAGGTCAAGTTGCAGTAGGGTGGTAGCTCAGTTGATAGAAAGGAACATAGGCCTCATAACTTTCAAATCTTTTAGAGGCAACCAAGATCAAATAAGAGATGAAGTCAAAATGCAGATCAGATCTTTCAAATAATATCAAACAACATTGATGTCATTTTTTTGAAAAATTTTTGTACATGGGAAAGGAGGAATCAATTGCATATCAAATATTTTTTTCCTCTATTGCTACAGATATATTGTGGCTCTAACTAGATTTCTGTCAACTCTCTTCAATTTTTTAGTTGGTGGGGCTCTTCCCAAGTTTTGCTTATTGAGCAGCAGGCTTGTTTTTTCCCTAAAGTGATCGGTAGCTTGTTGCAATCCTTGTTCTATAAAATGATTTTCTTGATCACTTAGGAGAGGTTCCGGTCTGAGGTTTGGAATAGGGTTCCAATATTTATAGGTTTCCATTAGTAATATTAGCTGAGAATGGGAAACATTGTAATTTATTTTCATAGAGAAATATTAGATGAATTTGTGTTAATTATTTTGCAATTTTTGAGTCTATAGGTTGTATTCATATTGTATGGAAAAAATAGCAAGGGTTCTGTTGAAATATAATTCAGCTTCAGATACGTCTAGTGTGCAAAATCACTCACATTTTAAATAGAATAAAACAAAGAGTTATTCTTATTTAGTTTCTTGTTGTGATATATGTTATTCTATTTCATGCTTTGATCTAAGGGATCACTTAAATTCTTGATAAAAGTTGCATATTTTTTGGGGTTGTGTAGTGATTTTGATAAGTAGGCTAGATTAGGATTATTGTTAAAGATTGTTGTAAGGTAATATTCTTAGATCATATTTTATAGATGAAGCTCCATTATACGATACTAATATTTCTAATGACTCCATTTACCAATGGGATGATGCACTAATCCTAACTATTGTGGATTTTATAAGTCTATTTTTGTTTCACACTCATGTTTTATTACTGGAACATTGATTAAATTCAATAATATCTTTACTTTTGTGTATATTTGTTGTTACCTAGTTATAATCTCATGCTCCATGCATGTTGACATTCAATGGATAGTTAACCACTATCTAGTATCTCACTATTGTGTTGACTGGATTATATGAGATTGTTTGTTGTGGTTTGGTTGTCTCACTCTCCATATAAATTAAGGATCAATAAGTAGTTAGCCCCTACTTAGTATTCTCTTATTATTGTTGAGCCTTTCATGAGATGTATGTTTTATATTAATTTCAAACATAGATTTATTGTTTTTATTTGAAGGCATTAAGGGAATCCCCCCTTGGTTTTGTAGAACCTAAAGTGTAGAGGGATAGTTTAGTATTTATGTTAGTTGGTCCAATCCTCTTAAGAAGTTTAATAATTGGAGCTGGCTTCTCTATAAAAAATTTTGAAGAGTGTAGTGGTGGCTCCTTATAGCGTAAAACCCATTTTGGGGAACCAACAAAATGGTGACTCTACTGGGGAGAGGTGTTAAAATTTGTTAAAACCATCATGGAAATTCTAATATAATTAATCAATATCAATCTTCAGTTGAGTTAGCCTATCCCAATCACCTACAAGACTAAGACTCTGGTATAATTTCTCAACAAAGTTTAAGTGAGTTGCTCCTTGTTTTGTTGAATTATTCCTAGGCCATGTTGTTGTATAGGGTCATGTTTTTTGTTATGAATTGTTCCTACTTCTTGTCAAGTGAGTCAATTCGCATAAATTTTGTGTGTGAATTTATTTTTATCTTTCAATGTAAGTCTTGTCTATATTTTTCCATGTTTCATGAATATTTTATAAAATCTCACATGTTGTGAGTGACAACTCTGAGATCTCTGTTGTGTACTAGTGTGCATTATTTTAAAAAAGATCATGTGGACATGTTGTAGAGATGAAGCAGATTTGATCTCTTATGATGAAATACCTGGTCAAGGAAGGAATACATATAAGGTCTTATTGTTGGATATGGGGGTGTGTTATGATGTTGCTATTTTTTAAGAGGGTTTGAGTTGGGAAGAGGTCTCAACTATTCAAACTATCTGTCCTCTCCAAAGAGGTGGCATATATACCAAAGAATTTAATGAAATTCTAAAGGTAACTTCAATCCTATCAGTATTTTCAGCCACTACAACACATCCAAGCATTTTTTTTCATGAGTCAAATGTTTTTCCATGAAAATCAGTTGTAAAGAATGTTTCCAAGAAAATCAGCACTAGGTGAGGGAATGGAGGTTAAGTCTCAGTTATGTTCATAAATAAGAGGAAATATTAGAAGTCAAAGTCACCAAAGTTCTTTTGGTGTACCTCTTCCTCTTGACCTTACAAAGGAGACTTGTTTATTTGATAAAGTTCAAGGGAAAGAGAATATAAATTTGATAGATCTAATTGATGATCCTAGATATGAAGTATCTTTGCCAGACCTTGAAGAGGTCCTTAGATATATAGATATGGACCAACCAATCCTTTTCCACACTCGTTATAAGGGGGATTTTCATTTGGTTTCTAACCCCTTGTATGAAGAGATAATTGAAAAACCAGAGGTTATATATGATGCTAGTGTGTGAATTTTTGATGATGTTGATTCACCCTCACATGGATTAGCTTTGTGTGGTGACTCTTCTAAGGAAGAATATGAGTATCATGACATGGAATTTTCTTGTTATGAGGATTATAGTGTTGAACATTGTTCTTGCTTAAATTCTTATTAGTCTTCTTCCAGGGAATATTGTTGTGACATTGAAGAGGACAGTCAATTTAATGAGGTTTTCAATACATTATTTAATGAAGATGTTGATGTTGATCATCCAATCCTTTGCCACAATTTTTTATGATAGATTTTTTCATTTTTTTTTTAATCCTTTGTATGAAGAACCTTCCAAGGAACCAAATGTCTTGATGATTGTAGCAACTTGTGACATTGAAGATATGCACAAAGCTAAATTAGAGATTTCATTTGCTTTCCAGGGAGTTGAATATGAGGTAATGTATGATGATATGTTGTCTAATTATATTGATGCACTACATGATGAATCAAAGGATGTGCAAGGTGATACATGTTCTTTGTATATGCAAGATGCTTTGAATTCCAAAGTTTTGTAGTTGCATGAAATGCATGTGTGTGAATCTTTTTCTTTTCATTCACCTCATGGTGGTTTGCATGATAGGTATAATTTTCAAGTAAGTTCCTTTGGGAACTCTGATATTGACATGAAAACTAGTGATCAAAGTAAGTTTGATGATTCTAGCTATGAGGAAGAATATAGATGTTTCATTTATCAGTTGCATGAATATTTTTTGCAATATGACTATGTGAGTGATGTTGAAGAGTGTTATAGGGGTCTTCAATTTTTTAGTGACCATATTAAGCATATGTCACATAATGATCAATATTTCCAGTGTGCGCCCGACTTCCATGTGATTTTGGTTAGTGAATACTGACAATTTTTTGTACCATGAGCTGTTGGAAAGTGTTAGCATATCAGATCAAGAAGATGAAAGTGGTATTCTCAATTGCATTTCAGTGCAGAGAAAGAAAAGCTTTATGTTTTATAGAGGCAAGCTAAGGAAGAAATTTGTTGGTGACCTTGGGTCATCAAACATGGTTTGATTTTTTCAAATTATGGCAATAAAGGGGGCAGAGATAAGTTGACACTGCTAGCGAGTGGGGTAATTTTTTTACATAGTTAATGTAGTTTCCTTTTCAGTTGAGTTTTCCAGTCTAGGAAGCTTCTTTTTGGTTTTATTTGTGTGGTATTCTCAACCCAAGGATTCTAATATCTTCCTATGCCTGCAAGAGGAATACATCCCCAGACAGAGCCACTAGAGGCACTTGCAAATTTTGAAAGAATTTGAGGTTGTCATTTTTGAAATTAGAAAAGGAAAGAAAGTTGTAGGAACCCAAATTTCCTAAGATTTGCATGTTCACAATATTAGATCTATAGGAAGAGATAAGTATTTTTTTCAAAGGATAAACATATTTTCAAGAAAATTTAATTAGTGTATGCAATTATAGTCTTCACCATTGATGCGAGCAGGGAAAGGTTTTCTCAGTTGGGTTTATCCCACATTGGTTCTGTCGTGGGGTAGCTTATTATTTTTTATACAATGTTGCATAGATATGAAGTGCCAAAAAGGTAGGCACCTTTTGGAAGGAGTCTTATGCGCGGTGGTAGACAACTGAGCTGACTTGCAATATTTTGTGGGCTCGGGGTAAATGGATGGTGATCTATCAGACGAGTTAGTGGGGCAGTGACATGGTAGAGGATACAAAAAATTAGAATGAACCACATGGAAAGAGTAAATATGGTGAGTTGATGAGTGGGCTTTTACATGGTGTGATTCTGTGAACTTGCAAGGAACAGGCTTGAGGAGAGAGAAAGGCCTGAGAGATAGTGACTAGGCACCATGTTCCCTATCCAAGATGTTAAAAAGTGTATTCGTGAGCTTTTGAGGTAAATAGGTGGTCAGCATTGTGGTTAGAAAGCTGGATAGGGCGGTTAGTAGCAAGGTCATCAGTTTAAGTGGTGTTGGTGGTTAGTGGTCACGATCTAGCGAGTGGCATAGTCGCGAGGTCTCACTGTTTAAAGGAGGTAACAAAATATGTTGGCAAGTTGAAGAGGGTAGTTAGTCTTGGGTTTTGCATGTGGTTAAGAGAAAGGGTCACGAGCTCAAGAGTGGATTTTTCATGAGGTCACAACGGTTAAGGAAGTTAACAATTTTAGGTCACAAGCTAGCAACTAAAAACTTTAGGTTACTGATCACGAGGTCACTAAGGTTTGTGGAAGTAAGTGATGATGTTAGAGCATTTGTGAGATGATTCCACATGGATGGGTTTAGAGCTGGAGATGAACAGTGGTCATGAGCTCGCTTGATAAAATAGAATATTCTTCCAGGGCTAGAGAGTTAGAAATAAATTTACATGAGGTGGTTGGTCACTAGGTCACGATGGTTAGAGGATATAAAGGAATATGATAGAGAATTGGTGAGTAAAGGTTGTCTCCAGATTGTGGTAGTTAAAGGAATTAAAAAATTTAGTTGGAGAGCTCGCGACTGAGCTACTAACAGCTTGTCTCTAGGTCACGAGCTGTTATCAGGAACCGTCATTTGGGCTAAGAGCTAGCAACTAGGCACCACATGTCTCTAAGTTTTATGGTGAATCAGATAGTCGTTGGCTCATGGGTATAAATGTGAGGAAGCTATAAGGTTAGAGAGCTCGAAAGATGTTACGATGTGTCCTAGTTTTTTGTAGGTTGAAAAAGGGTAAAGATCAACAATCAAGAATCAAATCAGTTTTAAAAAAGACAATTGGATCTTTTGATTATTTCCTGCGTGTGAAATAACTACTGGATAGATATATGATTATCAAATCATCACCAAGAGATCTAAATGCCATGTTTGTGTAGGTCAAGTTGTAGCAGGGTGGTAGCACAGTTGTTAGAAAGGAACATAGGCCTCATAACTTTCAAATCTTTTGGAGGTGGCTAGGATCAGATAAGTGATAGAGTCAAAATGAAGATGATATCTTTTAAATAAGATCATATAAGTATATTTATGTTGATTTTATGTACAAAGTGTGGTACATGAGAAAGGAAGAATCAATTACATATCAAATCTGATTTTCCTTTGTTACTACAGATATATTGTGGATCTAATTGGTTTTTTGTCAACTCTCTTCAATTTTCTAGTTGTTCGCACTCTTTCCAAGTTTTAGTTGTTGAGAAGTAGGTTTTTTTTACCTAAAGTGATTGGTATCTTATTGAAATCCTTATTCTATAAAAGAATTAACTTGATCACATAGGTGCGGTTCAAGTCTGAGGTTTGGAATAGGGTTCCAATCTTTATAGGGTTCCACTAGTAAGATTAGTTGAGAATGATAAGCATTGTAATTTCTTTTCATGGAAAAATATTAGATGAATTTGTCTTAAGTCTTTTACAGGTTTTGAGTCTATAGGTTGTATTGATATTGTATGACAGAGATAGCAAGGGTTCTGTTGAAATATAATTCTATTTCAGATCTCTCCAGTGTGCAAAATCCGTCACGTTTAAATGGAATAAAACAAAGAGTTATTCTCATTTAGTGTCTTGCTGTGAGATATGTGATTCTCTTTCATTCTTTGATCTAAGGGGTCAATTAAATGCTAGATAAAAGTTGCAAATTTATTGGGGTTGTGTAGGGATTTTATAAGTAGGTTGTGTTAGGATTATTGTTGAAGAATGTTGTAAGGAAATATTCTTAGATCATATACTATAGGTGAAGCTCTGTTATAGGATAATAATATTTATGATGACTCCATTTCCTAATGGGATGAGGCAGTGATTCTAGCTATTGTGAATTTTACATGTCTATTATTGTTTTAGACTCATGTTGTTTATTAATGCAACATTGATTAAACTCAAGAATATCTTTACTTTTGAGTATATTTGTTGTTACCTTGATATAATCACATTCTCCATGAAGGTTGACGCTCAATGGATAGTTAACCACTATCTAGTATTGATGATAATTTGTGACGGTCTCACCAATGGGAGATGAGTTGTCACCAAATACCGGAGTATCATGCAACTTCACCTGAAAAGACTTACAGGAGAGCGGGTTCTCCTAGCCTCCAAGCACCTGGTTGTCAGGTCACAATAGTGCAAGTCTAGCTTAGTTGGACAAGTAACTTTTTTTGTTGAGGGGATAGCTGGTTTTGACTCACTGACCACTGAAACTTCAACGATAATGGGTTTCCTACAAGCATTCTTTATATCCAACAAGGAAAACAACAAAAGATAGGATAGGGTTAGTATAGATCTCTAACTATATTCATGATATACATTTCCTCAACATTAACTTCAAAGTTCCAGATGAAAAGAAATAAAAAATACTGAACATATATGTATAATCTTCAATCACACATATATAAGTAGTGAAGTAACATATTTCATTAAATCATTGCAAGAACTAGAACATAGGACATAAGGAAGCATACAACATGAAAATAGTTCGCCAACTTCATGATCAGAAACAACACAGAGCATAGTGTTGAATGGTGTTCCTCATTCTTTCACTAACTTCAAATCTAGTGTCACTGGTAGTTACACTAGCAGCTCCAAGGGAGCATTAATCTACTCTGAACTTAAAAGACAAGATTGCTAAGAAATCTAAAAGCTTAGAATGCTAATGGATAGCTAAATCATCAATTTTCCAACCCTTGGAATGGTGTCAGACTTGGTATTTATAGAAAACTTCTAACTACCTAAGGGGCTAAACCTACCCTAGCTATTTACATTATATTACAATATTTACAGCCGGTACTACCTGTGCTATTAGGATTTTCCTGATATAATATAATAATTTGAGAACAAAAGAGAGGAAAGAAGGAAAGAAGCTCTGGGAAAACTGCCATTGGAAAAAGTGTCCGTGTACTTGTAGATGTGATGGAGCTTCCCGAAGTGACCTAGGCCATACGCCCCCATTAGTGCTTTACTGAACTTTGATGATTGGGTGGGCTCCTATATGCTAGATATTAAATGCTAGAACAACATCTTGGGACCTGGGATGTGTCTACAGTGAACCTACAGACCAATAGTGACTGGTCATGCAAAGAAGGATGATCACGATCCTGACAATGTGTTGTAGATAGTTATCGGTCGCCTCGGACGAGCTGTCAACACTTATCACTATAAAGAATACAAAATTAGGGATTCGGAGACCCGTAACCCAGGAGCTTACGCTCAAAGAATAAAGAATGAATCTATTTCTTTCCTCTTGGTGAAGGATCCCCGGAGTCTAGGAAATTTTACTAGCCTTTGAACTTCTTGTATGCCTCCTAAATTTGGAGTATGTCATCTTCTTCTACATCCTCCATGCAGTCTTGATGACCAACAAAAATTTCAAAATGGAGGCCAGCATCTTTGACCTTATCTTTTAACTCTACAGCTACCTTGGCTGCATCATGGGACTTAATAAGTACCTGGGAGAGCTTTTCCATTGTGGCACCACTGAAATCTCCCTCACACCAGAATTGAGCCTCGATCATTTCATCAGACTTACCAAGTATAGAATTGACAGGAGCGTAAGTCCTAGAGCTGAGGGGATCAGCCAATGTAATCTCTTGGATGAGGGAAGCATATCATTCTAACAGATTTCAGACCACCTGCACTTGTTCTTCCACCATCCTTACTAGTTGCTTGTCAGTTTTGACTTTGAATGCAAGTCTGGAGTATTGAGTCCTAAGGAACCCGTATGACTCATCTGCTAGGATGCCTGTATTCATTAAATCATCCTCACTAATATTTAGATTCTCTAGCAAGACATCCCGCCATTCTTTTTATTTCTTGATCTCTCCCTATCATTGAGGAATGGTGGCCTCTATCAGTTTTTCCATGTCATTTTCCTGAAAGAAGTCTAGGAGAGATCACTCAGTCAAAAAAATTCTTATCGCCCCAATCTGATAGGACATCAAGTCATCCACCGCTAATGTCTTCTTTTTCATAACCCTCAGGGCATCAACATCCCCTTGAGGGAGCGGTGTCCCGGGGTTGATATGGAGAAAGAAACCAGAAATAGGATCCCAATTGTAATTGACAAAGGGTGACACTATGCAAAGTGAATCTTTGCAAGCCTTGCAAGCCTATGATTCTTAGACAGAGACTATAACACCTAAGAAGGCTAGATGATTAGTCAAGTCTAGTGGAATGGTGCTTGTGCCTGGGTGGGATTTGGTTTCTACATTTATAATTGATCAAATGAGGAAGCATCCAAATGCCAACTTGTCTTTTGAGATTCAGATTGGGGAGATGGTCAGGGGATGTGGATATGATCCAAGATCCTAGACTCTAGCCATGTGGTCTCTGGCACCAAGGACAAAAAATCCATCCTTGGTCAATGTTGAAGAGAAGATGGATGCGGATAAAATTATCTAGATATTCTAGAACACTGCTGACTTAGAGATCTCCCTGGCTGTCACCCACTTCGCCCACCTAAATCAAGAAAAAATAGAGAAACTCTCTACAAGGTATGCAAAACTCTTTGATGAGTCAATTATTGTGATTAAAGATAGAGAAATATGTCTGATTCAAATCAAGTCATTATAGGGGAAAGTGGAGGTTTTGAACAAGAAATTAGAAGAGGCTCTCAAAGCTCTCCCCACTCTAGCCAAGGAAGTTGTGTCTGTTCAGATAGAAACTACTGAGGATTTCCCACAAGAAATAGATCAACCAAGTCAAGGTTAGAACAAAGTGGCTCTAACTGCCTTATTGAATATCTTGTAGCATAGGGTAGATGTCCTGAAAGGAAAGGCTAACCTAGTGCATAAGGCCTGCAATAGACTACCTAGCTTATAAAGAGAGGTAAAGGGCCATATAGAAACTTTGGATCCATATTTTGGCACATGGTCAAGAAGGGGATCATTGTTTGAGAGACTAGAAGCCTTACAACAACATAGGAAAAATCTCCAAGAGATAGTATTCCAAGTGGGGGAAGTGATTGAGCAGATTGGCACAACATTGTCATTCTTCAAATGCAAGGCCAATCAGATTCAAACAAGGGTTAGTATGCTTGGCCCAGATTTTAACAGGTTTATTCCTCCAATTAAGGGAGAAGATGATAAGATAAATTTAGTTAAATAATGGAGGAATGACTTCAATACTCTATTTCCTAAGAAAGAGGCATTCCTGATAGATGATAGTGTCCTAGACATGGACAGGTTTGATAGAGCCTTAGATGAAGCTTTCAAAGAAGAAATAGAATTTGTAAAGTTTGTTGTTGATTTCAAGGATATAATTGATGCCAGATGGGAAAGGTAGATCAAGAAGTTATAGAGCTTACAAGGTTTCAATTGGCCTTCAAAAGTTGAAGTTACACAGTGGGATAATATCACCAAGACGAAGAAAAAGAAACCAAAAACAATCAACTTGGATGTGATAGATGAAGAGTAAAGTGGCATTTGGAACCTAATCAATGAGAAAATGGAGGGTAATTATCAACAAGACTAGTGTAACTTAGCCTATATTGGCGGTCACTAGGCCTTGTAATAACTTCAAGAGGTTACCTAGAATATCTGCAGACAAAGTTGCCAAGTGCCAAGGATTTGGAATCATTTCAAATCAGCTACTGAAGATGTAACTGTCTAGGTTTCAATTCTTTTTTGTCATTCTGGATGTACTGAAGCAGAGATATATTAACCCAATGACATATGATTAATTTTAAACCATGCAAATTATTGTAAAAATATTGACAAATGATATTTTTATAAATCATTTTGTCCAATATTATTATAAACCATGGTCAAAAGGCAAAATAAATTATGATTTGATAATTTTTTCAAGGGAGTTATGTTTTGTAAAATGGATGCATCATGCCTTTATTGTTGTAAATATTTGTCCAATGATGTAATTATAAATCATTTGGGCAAATATCACTTGTTAAGCATGATTAGTGGAGGAGATAGATTCAGTTTGGTGAAGGAATTATGGTTAAGGCATGGTTTTGGAATTTTCTCTCACCTACCCCTACAAATAAGGCAAGTGGCCAGAGGATGTAGGAATTCATGTAAAATATCCACTCTTCTTTAACTCTCCTCATCTTGATATCTACATGTCTAACGATGATTTTAGTCCAGTCAAAGCGTGCCTAGTTGGTGGTCATACCATACAAAAAGTAATGCATCCATGGGGAGAATTCTTGGGCATGGGGCTCCCCAAAAATCCCACATAAGAAGATAATCCCTACTTGGATGGGCTCCTTGAAGTCAAAGTGAGGGAATTTTGTCTTCATTTTCTATAGTCCCGACATGGAATTTTTAGCCATTCAAAGTTGAGGTGGCACCAGGCTGGATCAGCTGCATCCTTGAACTATTGGAGAGCAGCAACCTTGGTGAGAGAAGCAGCACCCGCAAAGTGTGGGATGCGCCACCCTGTGGCAGTTGCATCATGGTCCAATGTGAAGATGGGCACCAAGTATCCAAGAGTGGTGGGGGAAACCAACACAGCAGTCATACTACCTGGGAAATAACCCCTAGCTAAGAGAAAAATTAGCTCTGGTACTTGTACTAAGCATGGAAAACTAGTCGCTTGAATGATTCTAGATGCCACTAGGTTAACTGAGAGAGATTCATCAAACTTTCAAAGTTGATTGTCTGAAGGAGGCCGTGCAATTTGGCCCATGTATCAACATCTATTTTGGTGATCTCTTTGAGCGTAGACTCAATTCAAGACCCTTGAATTGTCCCTTCTTTATTATATTTCTAGGTTAGTGGGATCCTTGCCAATGCCCGCTCTATCTTATTTTTCTTGTTGGTACCCACAGCGGAACTCGGGATTTCAGGGCTCCCAGAAGGTGAAGATTCTAAAGCCATTTATTTCTTTCTTTGACTTGTACCTACAAACCAGAAAACTGTCAATATATAAATATTTAAAATATTCCAGACTCCGGAGGCTTTGAGAATGATCCTACTTTTCACATGAAATAGACAAACATTAAGGAATCTCAAATAGGGTCACATGTCTAAGATTTAAATGCAATTTTAACATATGAAACATTTCTTGCTTACCAAAGATCCAAAATGATGACCAAAAGGAGGGTCGCATGAGGTGGGAAATCCCGGACCTACCAAAATGTTTGACATTAACTTGAAAAGATAGCTATTGTTAGTGATAAGACAGGTAGCCATGTTGTTGTACTTTAACACGTGCATGACCACTCAGCTAAGTAATGATATTTAATGGATAGTTGTTCTGGTGTGAGTGGCATGAGCACCACTTGGGACAAATTTTAAATGTCATTCCCATTAAGACAAAAAGGATGGAGGAGAGAGAAAAATTAATGGCTTGCTAATGAGTTGGCCTCTGCAACTGGCATACCCATCACCTCGATGTCCAAGGGTGCACCAACTAGGATGGTGATCCTGCTTACTGGGTGTACATGGTCTTCAAAGCTCGTAAATAATTCAGATGACAGAGGGTTATCAGGAATTACTTCCGTAAGAACCCAACTGGACAAGACTCTCAGAGATGCCACATCTCTTAAACACAGGAAAAGCATAGCGCTACAGACTCTACCAATGTACAAGGTGGCCTAAAAAGACTACCCGCAATGCACGGAGTGCCAAAACCCTTGTAGGGCCAATCTTATAGAACCTACAAATGTGACCAAGCATCTACAGAGAGCTGCACAAATTTACAGACTATCTATAGAATATACAGACTCAAACATTTACAACATATCTACAAACTTCCAAATTTATAGAAAATTTACAAACTTCTGAATGGGAAGCAAACCATTATTCATAGAGAATTTACAACCTAATAAGGGCAGACATCTCTCCTTCTGATTTGGACGACTACGAAATGAAATAAGATGCACCGGGCTCAAGGACAGTGTTGTACCAAATGACAGACGTGACCTGAACAATGAAGGTGAACAATCACCCAAAAAACATGAAAACACACCAGACAAAAAATGGAAAACAAATACAAAACAAAAGAAAAAAAACCAGACACAAAATAAAAGGAAACCTAAAAAAGAAAGAAAAATGGAAAACATGCAGAGAGAGCAGCGAAAATAGAAAAAAAAAATTAGAAGAACCCAAGAGCCCACCTGGAACTCAAAATGCAGAAAGGGGATACTGCAAATAGCTTCACTCTGCCACCTAAACACTCCGCTAGAGTCGTCAAACACACCTCAACACCTTCTATCTCAAACGTCTTAGCTTAGGAAACAAATTGCTTCACTCTCAAGGAAATTCGCCAGAAGGTAAATAGGTTGTGGTAAGTGTAAAAGTGACAAGGTAAACTAGGCCTTAAATAATGTCTAGAAGAGCGCATTAGTTACCAAGAAGTAACTTCAAGAAATACGCTAGCGACCAGGGTCAATACTCTGGAATACCTAATGATCATTCATCTTTGAGAAAGAGAAATGGATGTCAGTTACCCAGGGTCCAAAACCACCCACTTGGGAATGACACTCTGGGAACCGGGTCCTAAAGAAAACAAAGAACACCAGAAAGACAAAGACTGAATGGAAAAAGAAGGCTCAAAGAAATAAAGAAACAAACCAAAAGAGGAAAAGAAAAGGAAAGAAATATTAAAAAAGGGGGACCCAACATTTTGCACACAAAATGTAGGGATGGGTATGCATGGCATAACATCTAGTATCTCCATGTTGTGTTGATTGCCTTGTATGAGATTATCTATTGTGGTGTGGTTGTCTCATGCTCCATAAAAATTGAGGATCAATAAGTAGTTAGCGCCTACTTAGTACTCTTGTTACTATTGAGCCTTTCATGAGATGTCTTCTTTATGTTAATGCCAAACATGGATTTATTGTATATATTTGAAGGCAGTAAGGGAATCCCCCCCTTGGTTTTACAAAACCTAAAGTGTAGAGGGATATTTTAGTATCCCTATTAGTTGGTCCAATCCTCTTAAGAAGTTTAATAATTGGAGTTGGCTTCTCTATAGAATTTTTTGAAGAGTGTACTGGTGGCTTCTTTTAGTATAAAGCATTTTTTTGGGAGTCAACATGACATATATGTTATTAACTTGTATTAATGTTGTTTTACCTATTACATACCCCTTTCAGACTTTCCACAAATCCTCAACCTTTTCCAAGTGATGAAGAAAGATATGAGGTAATCAACATTTCAATTGCAAACAATTTACAGTCCAATATTTAGTTATTTTGATATTATATTGAGAAAATATATCTTATTCAAAATTTTAATTATCATAGTGCATCCCCCTACAGATCCACATACTACTTTGAAGGGGCTCAATTTTGATGATCCACCACAATCATAGATATCGATAGAGACATAGTTCTAGTTGTGGTTATTTAAGGACCAATTTATGTATAGATTTTACATTTGTATTATATATGTCGACCTTGACATGGCACATGCCACATTTTTGTAACTCTATTATTGACTTGACATTTATGCTATTTTTGTATATGTACTCGATTACTGTTCATATATATATATATATATATGAAAGTTGATAATCGATCCAATTTTCTCATTGAGTGCATATCTTTGTACATCAAAACTTAGTTATTTGCAATTGAAATGTGATAAAAATTATTCATTGTGTGTATATCTTGATTAGCCTCAGATAGGAAATTATGGATTTTTTATTAATTTTTATTACATTTAGCTTAATAATGGTTTCTAAGGTCACTTTCAACCATTTTTTATTATTTCCCCAAATTGTAATCTTTTAGGCATCAAGATGTAAAAGTTTCAAAAATGTAGGAAAAGTTGTCAAGCACTTTTTTTGTAAAAAGTTGAAAAAGAGGGAAAAAACTTGAAAAAAGTAGTTGAAAAGTCACTCCTGGGTGGGGATTAGTTACATTCAAACATTCTTGCCTTAAATAATCTATTTTGGCTCCTTTGTATTGGCTGGGACTCAATCATTTTGAGAAGTTCTTCAATAAAATCTCTAATGTTTTCTTATTTTCCTTAAACACATAAAATGCATTAAGACAAGGTTGCATGCATATTTCATGTGTCCATAGGAGGGATAGGGTCCTTAAAACACAAGGATAGAAAAATATACCATTGTTTGCATTGGTTACATGCTAGTAGTTTTGATTGTCTTATTCACTGCTAAAATCATAATGACAATGACAGTGGGAGAAAATTAGTATAGTTTTTTTTTTGTTGTAGTTCTCTCTTGCTTTCATATGGTGTTTGTTCATGGTGGGTTAGGATCCTTAGAATCTAAAGAAAACATAGTTAGAACCTAATTTACATTGGTTGTACTTCATTAGGACCTAATTGTTCAAAGTTCATTATCATACTCATAGTCCAAAGTTGTATTTTGTCACTATTTCAAATGCATTGATTGTATGGAGGCTTGACCTTGTGAGAATCCACCAATCTCAACCTATTATGGAGATCTTCCTCCTAGCTAACTCATTCAATAGGTAACAAACCCCCAAGCCCTCACTAGGCTACTAGCCCCTTAAGTTTCTTTAATACCCTAAAGACTCACTCCTATTCCCAAATCCCATAAAACCACTGACACATATCTCCTTAGGCATACTCATATTTCCATAATCTATCTTGAGGTATTCCAACCCTTAAATCACACAAACTCACAAATCTTACTTCCACAAGTCCTTTCCCAATTAGGACTCCTAGTTACTTGTAGACACAACTTGCAATACCAATTAGGCACACACCAACCCAGGGGTACTAAAGAGAACATAAATGACTCACTCTTCCATAGTCAAAACACAATCTTAACCCCCCCCCTCACCCTAGGAAACAACATAACGCCCTATTGCCTTAGCATTGTTTACAGTGACAAATGAGAAACCATAGGATAGTTGGAACATCTATATTGTTCTCCCACACCATGAGTTGGAACATTTATATTGTTCTCCCACACACCCCACTACACCTTCACCACCCTTCCAAGGATAATACACATACCTTTGCCATAACTCCATTCTTCTATCAATCATGAACTAAGACAAAAAAAAAAAAAATTTGTGTCTTCCCTAACACAAGTCAAAGTCTGCATGGAGATCTGCAACCAATACAAACTAAAAGAGAATACTAATTTACATATTTCCACCCATTTATGGGGTTTTATTCAATGTTCAAATACAACATAATGCATTTTATTCACTCGCAGGTTACCCTAGATAGGGTTATTGACAATTTTTACCAAAATCAATCTACAATTAACAATACTACATACAATTTAATGAAAGAAATGGAAATAGAATAAAATTAACTCCCTTTCAATTCCCAATCAACTAATTTGTCATGTTCCTGATTCTAGATGATCATTTCATATACCATGAGCAAGCCATGATAGTAGAAAGTGGTTTGGGTCCTAGTTGCACTACCTAGTTCAGAAATAGTACCAACCTAGTTCATTTCTCCTATCTATGCATCACCTACCAAGATAGGTTATTGTAGGCCTCTATAACACAGTCCCATAACACCTGATGGTTTTTTGATACCACGCACAATCTCTGAGGTATGGGCCTTGAAAGATCACTCTAATGGTGCTTAGTGCACCTTAAGGACACTTTGGTCCAATGTGGTTGCCAACATTTGGGTGACTCCATGCGTGAAATGAGGTTGTCAGTGGAATTTACCTGACCAACCATAGCTAATGGAACAAATGATTTCATGCCACGATGAAAGATTTCAAATACCACGATGAAAGATTTCAAATATATCTAGTGTTGTAACTTTGAACTGAGCCACATTGCAATTTTTGAATTAAACTGAGATTGCGTTTCCAAATTAAAACAAAGTTGAATCTCCCAAAAAAAAGATAGGTTATTGTACGCCTCCATAGCATGGTCTTCTAGCACCTAAATGTTTTTGGATGCCTTGCATAGGATCCGAGATATGGGCTTCAAAAGATTGCTTCCCAATGGTGCTTAGTGTACCTTAGGGACACTTTGATCTGGCATGGTTCCCAGTGTTTGAGCAACTCCATGGGAGAAATGAGGTTTTTCCTAGATTTTACCCAGCCAACCAAAGCTAATAGTGCAGATGATTTGAGGCCACGATGAATGGTTTGAAATATATGCAGTGTTGCTCATTTTAACTGAGCCATATAGCAAGTTTTGACATAAACTGAGATTGTGTTACCAAATTAAAATGAAGTTGAATATCCAAAAAATTAGATAGTTTATTTTAGGCCTCTGTAATAGGGTCCTTTAGAAACTCACGATTGGCTGATACCTCATACGAACTTTGAGATATAGGCCTTGAAAGATCGATGGCCAATGGTGCTTAGTGCACCTTAGGCACACTTTAGTTTGGCATGGTCGCAAACTTTCAAGCGACTCCATGGGAAAAAAAACATTGTTCCTATGGTTTACCCCGCCAACCAAAACTAATGGTATATATGTTTTGAGGCTAAGATGAATGGTTTGAAAGATACCCAATGTTGCAAATTTGAACTGAGCCACATTTCAAGTTTTGACATAAACTGAGATTGTGTTGTCAAATTAAAAGAAGTTGAATATCCCAAAAATGAGATAGGTTATTGTATGCCTTTGTAACATGGTCCTATAACAACTGACTATTTTTTGGTACCTTGCACAATCTCTGAGATATAGGCCTCAAAATCTTGCTGCCCAATGGTGCTTAGTGCACCTTAGGGACACTTCGGTCCAGCGTGGTTCCCAATGTTTGAGAGAATCCAAGGGAGAAATGAGTTTTTTCTTAGGGTTTACCTGACCAACCAGAGCTAATAGAATAAACATTTTGATTCCATGACGAGCGGTTTGAAAGATACGCAGTGTTTCTCATTTCAACTGAGTCATATTGCAAGTTTTTAGATAACTGAGATTGCGTTGCCAAATTAAAATTAAATTGAATCTCCCAAAAATAAGATAGGTTACTATAGGCCCCCATAACACAGTCCTTTAGGACCTAGCGATTGGTTGATAACTTATACGATCTTTGAGATATGGACCTCAATATTTCTGCCCAATGGTGCTTAGTGCACCTTAGGGACACTTCGGTTTGGCATGGTCGCAAATGTTTGAGAAACTCTGTGGGAAAAATAATGTTGTTCCTAGGGTTTACTTGGCCAGCCGTATCTAATGTTGTAGATAGTTTAAGGCCATAATGAATGGTTTGAAAGATACCTGGTGTTGAAAATTTGAACTAAGCCACATTGCAAGTTTTGACATAATCTGGGATTGCGTTACCAAATTAAAATGAATTTAAATCTCCCAAAACTGAGATAGGTTATTGTAGGCCTTTGTAACACGGTCTTGTAAAAATTGATGAATAGTCGATGCCTTGCATGAGCTCAGAGATATGGACCTCAAAATGTTTCTTCCTAATGGTGCTTAGTGCACCTTAGGAACACTACGAATTGGCATGGTCATGAACATTCAAGTGACTCTGTGGGTGAAACCAGGTTGTTCCTGGGGTTTACCCAACCAAGTGGAGCTAATGGCATAGATGGTTTGAGGCCACAACAAATGGTTTGAAATATCAATCACTCAAACACCTTGCATATGACCTGAACACATTATCCAAATGCTGACATGATGAATAGTCACCATCTATAGTCCAAGGTTTTAATTCACCATTTATGAGCATGGGTTTGCAGCTACACCTATTCAATATCTAGAGGATGATATAGAAAACTTGGGATTTCAACTACATCTATTTATTTTACAAAAAAATGGTAGCCATCTATAGTCCAAGGTATGATACATAATTAACTTTTTTTGCACTTTATTACATCATAATTAAAAAAAATTGTATTTTATTACATCATGAATGGTATGATACAAAATCCATACATTTAATGATACAAAATTATATATGTATTTATAATCAAATGGTACACATTAGGATATACAAATGTAACGTCAAAAATTCAATATATATTTATAATCAAATGGTACACAGTATGATATACATAATTTATCCTCTCAATATTTGCAAATCAGCCCCATGGAACTTTTATATACAAAATTTGGCATCTTATATGCACACGACATCTCATAACCATTTATATATATAAAATTTTGCATCTAAATATGCACATTACAGCTCATTGATATTTTTATATACACAATTTGGCCTCTAAATATGTACATAGAGCACCTCCAAAAAAACAAACTTACAATGTTTCGTAAAAGATATATATATATAATTGTCAAAATTATTCTACCATATTGTAGAATCATTCTTCTACATAGCCCAAAATTAATCAAGAGAACCTTCTAGATCAGCTCTAACCCTTGTTGTGGCAAGTATTGCCTCGTGATAAAATTCATGAACTTTCCACAAATTCTTGTTAAGAGGTCTACCACGATACTTAATCAAATGAATATTTTTTGCAACAACAAGGTTAGCATAATGAAGAATATGTCCATGTGTCTAAAAGTCCTGAAATAACCAAGCATTAGAATTCTTGATATGGTATCTGCAATTTATAGAATGATAATTTAATACTAAAATCAAAGCAAAGTGTAATAAAATGAGTTTAAGAGGTCTCAATACAATGACAAATCAATTGTAATTTCTAATCCATATCCCTATCACAACAACAGATCCTATTGGGTACTCAATCCACTCTCCATCAAAGATTGTAGTTGTCAATTTCTTTTTGGCCTCAATACAATGATTACAAAAAGTAAAATGTTCCTTCTTCATTGTTCTCATCTATAATAACGGCATATACATGACCTACATTTTATAGAAGGATAATTTAATACCAAAATCAACGTAAATTATAATAAAATGAGGTTAAAATTGATTTTACGTAAGTAACAAATTGAGAAATTACCTAGTTCAACTAGGTCAGATACATGGTCAAAATCCACTAATGCTTCAATTTGGTTCAATTGTAGTGCTCTAGGAAGTTGATATGTATCTAGGGTTTGCAAAGGTCTACAAGACCATTGGTCAACCCACTATTTTGATTCACATTCATCCCACACAAAATGCATACATTAAGAGAAAAATCATGTAATCTATCTAGTATAAATAGCTAATGACACTACATTTGAAATTCTAAATGAATGCATGTCACTTGATCCTATAAGTGTACAATAATATAGATAGTTTGCAATCTTATCTTCGCATATCAACCAAAAATATCTACAAACCATAGACTTACCTACATTACCTGGTCCCATAGTAGAGTTACACCATTGCATAATTATTTTTGCATCTATTAACATTGCACCACCTTCGTACTTCAATTCCTCTCTAGTAAGAGCTCTTTACACACATGCTCATGCAACATCATGCTCTTCATTTCTATGCCCTCCCTCAGTGAAATTCCAAAATGTTGCAAACCACTTGTCACATGTATCCTACTTAATGAGTAGAAAATCCTTGCATTCTTAAATTGTGTGGTGAAATTGTCCGACCATATTATGTGTTGATTGTATCATACATATATTTCTCTTAAACTGTCATAGAAAACTGTAAAGCATATTTGCACAAACTCTGAGGAATGCATATGATCATCACTAATATAGAATTGATACTCTCTTATAACCTTTTTGTCCTCCTCTATGTTATCATGTGCATGCATCAATGATATATGTACAAAAATTGTAATTTGTGTAGAGTGGTAATACATAGGTTGCACTTTAATTTGAGGTTTTAGTGTATAATTCTTAGCAAAATCAATGGCAGAGACAATAGTACTGAGGGGAAAAGTGTCCTTACACAACTTGAATTTCTCATCTAACCATATATCTCTATGTCTATGACCTATGTACTCATAAACTAGTTTCTCTTCAAAATTATTCATTAAATCAGCTACACATATATCCTTTTTCACTAACTCACACCTCTTTAATTATTTTCCATCTTTAACACCATATGTGACTATGTTGTATTTGGAGAGGTGTGTACTGAGAGGGGAGGGGTGAATCAGTACCCTTAAAAACTTTTAATCAATTCTTTGTAACCTATTGTTCTTCAATAACCGATTGAGTAGATTGCATACACCAAACATATAGTATCACTGCTGAAATGTAAATGAATGTAAAGTAAACAATATACATACATGAAATTAAGTACTTATGACACTAGTATTTTGGTATCACAGAAAACCCCTGTAGAAGATAAAAAATGTGGTGGGGATGAGACCCACAAAACTTCACTACTGTAGAAATAAAGTAGCATGTTAAAGATTACAAATATTTATCACTTCTAATGATCTTACCCTGTTAGGAGTAACAATGAGATCGATTAGATCTACCTTGTGAGAGGATTTAGCAACACAAAGTATGTGTGCACTCGGTTAAGAAATTTACAATAAGATGGTTAAGTCTACTATGTTAAGAGATTTTGGGGTCTATTACAATTGTTAGAGAGTAACAAAAGTTTGATCTCAAATATATAAAATATTAATATTGTTGATATAGATCCATTAAGTGCATACAAAACATATCCCCTCAATGTGAATGATAATACATTCTGCTTTGTTCTACTCGGTAGCCTTGCCTTAGTTCTGAAAACTAATTTCTACAATGTAGTCTGTTAGGGATTTTTCTTGTATGAATCACAGTGCTTGAAATAACTACTTGAACACCATGCTTCCTAATACTGATTCAGGGACAAGAAAAGCCTAATTGCTAAGGACTGGATAAGGTCCTTCTTCAT
>MU227475.1:3326051-3356714 GCA_018584345.1 Thuja plicata | reverse complement strand
CTTCTTCAGCATGATAACATTCCTTCTTATATTTGGGTTTGTAATCAGATCTGAACTTCTTGACTCTTGTGGGACACTTAGATGCAAAGTGACCAATCTTGTTACATGAAAAAAATTTGAATGGAAGGTGTCCTTCATATTTTCCTTTTCTTTTCTTTTCTTTTCTCTTCTAGAAATCATAGCAATGATTTCTTCAAGTTCTTCATCAACTTCTTCTTTCTCATTATGACTGGAGATGTGTAAGGATTTCTTACCATGGACTGAGGCTTTGAAAGTTGTTTCACTTTTAGGTTCAGTCTTCAATATTGATATCTCAAATGTAGAGATTTTGCTGATCAAAGTCTCTCTCTTGAAGTCTTGTGAGAATTTCATGGTTTCCTCTAGAATACTAATCTTGTTTTCATAATCTAATGTTAAAGTGGTTAGCAACTTGTCCATTATATCTTCTTTTGATATTTCTCCACCATTGTTTCTGATTCCAGAGACTGCTTCATTTATTCTTTGATTGTATGATCTAATGTTTTCTTCAGGTAACATCTCAAGACTGTTGTATTTCTTTTTCCATGTCTTCCTGTGTGCATTCTTTGCTTGAATATCTCCTTCAAACATCTCTTCTAAATACTTCCATATGGTATATGCTCTGTCAATTTTCTAGATCTCAGAAAATTCACTGTCAAATAAGGTGTTGATTAGGGCTTCTTTGGCAATTGCATTATTGGTAAATGTTTCCTTTTGTCTATTAGTAGCATCATCCTTTGCAAGGTATTTCAGAGATGGAATTACAAATTCTTGTGTGGAAATTTCAAATATCTCAAAGCCAACACATTGTATATGTGTTATCATTTTGTTTTTCCAATCCAGATAATTTTCTCCATCCAACTTAGGGATTTCTTTTCTCAAGTAATACATCTGATCTACCTTAAGCTGTTAGGCTTCTTCTCCAAGGAACTTGACTCTGATACCAATTGTTAGAATATTCCCAAAGGATAACTAAGAGGGGGGGGTGAATCAGTTATCAGTAACTTCAGTTCTTTTACTTCCTTAAATTCAAAATACAACAAAGTCAATTCTTAATCAGATAACACAGTACACAACACACAATTTTATTACGGGGAAACCAAATGGTAAAAACCCCGATGGGAATTATCACCCACAATAAACTATACTTGTTTATAGTAATCCCTATTAGAAGATATTTTAACCCTATTAGGAGTTGTACATTACAATGCAATAAGTATAGTGACCTAGTTAAGGGTCGGACCCTGTTAGGAGTCTTTTACAAATAACCCTGTTAGGGGTGGTGGACTCACTGTCCAAAAGCTCACTGCTTGATGGTAAAGGCTACAACCTTCTGTATAATAGATATGCACTATATCTGATGATGAACTGTAGAGTAGACCTACTGTCTTGATCAGTTCCAGTGTATTAAAATATTTCACTTCTTCTTCACATAGACTCTTGATGAATGAACCAACTCTGATAATCTGCTCTGTACATCTTTCTTCTCTTTTTGTATCATTCACACTTAGCGTTCACAAACAAACTACTATAAGTATCTTCTCCAAATTAGAAGGTCATGTTGGCTCTTAGAAATACTTCAACAACATCTTGGTTGGATTAACTAAGCACGCAAACAATATTAAGTCCATGCAAGTCAAACTAAATAGACGCGACGCTTCACTAAGTCGGCTTCACCAAATCAACTCAAACAACACGATCTTGATGTAATATGATAGGCACGTTTAACCAAATATAGTTAACTCATAAATAACCATGAATAGACACATGCATATCCTGAAGATAGGCACAACTCAAGAAACATGTTATATACGTCGGTCCTAAATAGTTACACTTCCAGAACTATAACTGCCACTAACAGAATTGCATAACTTTACAAAAACATCATATCTGGGTCTGTGTGTATGAACATAACATAATAAACATTTCAACAACATGTATCTATCCATGCAAGTCTTCACATCATCATTCTGATAAGTACATACAAAATTACTACTGTGTATTATATGTTGTCATCAATGACAAACATACAATTAATCAATTGCTCAGAATCAAATCTCCAACAGGGTGTTCTTGAGAGTTTCCAGTAGCTTCTCCCATTCCTCCTTTAAATGATCTAGGGTCAATAGCTCTAATTTTAACTAAGCATGCATATCATATTTTATTTCTGTCACTGACAATTCTGGGGTGGCAATCATGTTCTTTGCTAATGTCACATGTTTTTGCAACATTACCAAATGCAGTAGTAACATTTCCTGGAGCTTGGTTACTTGTTCTTAGATGTTCTCTTCTTTTTTCTTCAGCTCTAGTCTCAACCGTTGGTTTTAAAGTACCTTTGTGTAATGCATCTGCAATGCATGTTTCTCAATTGATAGACTATTTGCACTATCTTTTCGATCTTGATCTATCTACTTTATATTTTCACTAATCTCGATAGTGAGGTGATCTAATGTGCATAAATACTGTATAATTGTAATGGATTCAGATATTACAGTTTCTATTCTATTCACAAATTCAGACAGAGTTACCTTGTGTAGTGTCACTACCTAGCTGATGTTTTCTGTGACCTTGTACTGTATTGTCTTGTCATCTCTTTCTTCCAATTTCTTCTTGGCATTAATGTCATGTTTGTTAATTACCTTGGTGAGAAGTGCAAGTTGATCAATGATGGGGGTGGATTCATTGATATCTAAGTCTGGGACAACTTGCTAAAGATTCTCCTTGGCGGATTCTAAGACTTGTGCATTCTTATGTTCTTGTCTTAACTTATCCCGTGATGCTTTCATTGTGCATAATTCACCATATTTTGTCAATGTTTCTAGATCGAGTGTCCTTGGATCCTATTGGGTATATTTCTAGTTTTATGAGTCTTTCCAAATATTTTGGTTCCTAATGTCAATTATGCCTAAAAATGTCAAAGTCTATCCTATTGTACCATCAAAATTTTCTACAGAGTGTCTGTAATCTAAGAAATACAATGCAAAATTGGCTGAAAACCTTAACCCCGGGTCACTTGTGTCTTTTTCATGCAAAAATCCTAGACCTTCATAACCTGGTTCTAATTTGAAGTTAATTTTGCAAAGTAACTTAGGATGTTTTAATTCATGTGCCTTTTATTCATTACCTTTATCTCCTAATCTCACAATTAGAATCGAATATTCTTTATGGTCTAGAGACTTCACACAGTCTTGTATCTCTTAATCTCAAGAAGAATAGAATATTCTCTTATACATTTAGAGATTAAGCTCAGGTGGTTGATCATGATCTCATCGTGTGGTTGGTGTGTGATTGCTAGATAAATTCCAAGGTCAAGCTTTTCTTAAGCGATTAAGCGATAGCCATAGATATTGTTTTATCCTTATCTTGATCATGTGGTTTGTGCGTGATCTCCAAATAAACCCCAGTATTAACAAATCTTTTTGAGACTTAGAGATAAAGCTTGTCACGTAATCTCCAAATAAACCCTGTGGTTGAGACCAAGTCAAGTAAATTTTATAACGAGATTCAGAGATAACTTGGTCGCGTGATCTCGGAATGAAACTATGGTTAAGAAGATAGTCTCGAGATTCAGCGCAGACCATTGGATCAAAGAGAAATCAAGGGTTACCATGTAATCTTGAAAATAATTGGTAAATTACATAAATATTATGAGACTTAGCACTAATCATTGATCAAGAAAAGATCTGAGGGCTAGCGTGTGATCTCTATATTAAACCCGAGTTATAAGAATTATTTAGTGAATTAGAGTTTTATTCAGCCACTGAATCTCTGAATGAACTATGGTCAAGAGTGGTTAAATCAAAGTAAATTCAGGTTTTCCATGAATGAATTTGGACCTTTGATGAAGATAGAGATGTGTGTCTTGCGTTTAATTGCTAGAAAAGTCAATAAATCATGAATTATTCAGCAATCAAGAGGTAATGAGCTAAGATGAAGAGACGTATTTAAGTGGCTGAGAAAATCTATGGTGTTCGTGAAGTCTCTAAGTAAACCTAGAGTTAAGTAGATATTTCAAATATTCAGAGATAGCCTTTATCTCTAAATCTCTAGACCTCAAAAGAGTTAGCCCAAACATTACAAGATTGTGAGATAGCCTTTGGTCGCGTAATCTCAGAACAAATTGGAGTTAAAGCCAAAGATTGTAAGATTCAGCATGAGCCATGGATTAAAAGTAAGATCAAGGGTAGTTGCATAATATCCAGATAAAGTGAGAAAGTACAAAAAGATTTTGAGATTCATTGAAAGGCGTGGATCAAGTTTTCATCATGTCATTGTCGTGTGATCTCTGATTTGACTCAAGGTAGAGTAAAACATTCAGCAACTTAGAGATTTCTTAGTCATGTAATCTCTAGATGACTTAAGGTCAAGTTAAAGTTAAAAGTTGAGTTGACGAGATAAGATCTGAACCGTTGATGTGATCTAAATCTTGCGGTGTGCATGTGATCTCTGAATAGACCCAAGTTTAGTCAAAATGCTCAGCAATTTAGAGACTTAGTTATCTCTGAATCTCTAGATAAAATCAGAATTAGAATAGAGTCATCTTTTTGCCTTGTCACGTGATCTGTGAATAGATCTAAGATTAAGATAAAATCTTAGTGACTTAGCGAGGATTGTCGATCTCATATCAGATGAACGACTAGCATTGTATCTCGAGATGATACCTAAGTTAAGAGTTTTATTCAGCGACTTGGCAGTTTCCTTTATCTTTGAATCTCCAGATGTGATCATGGTCAAACTGAAGCCTAGTAAAGTTTATTACGAGATTCAGAGATAAGAAGAAATGAATTACCCGATGTTAAGAAGTAAACCAAAGGTCAGGGTAAATTTAAAATGAATGGACAGCATGTAATCTCAGAACAAATTTAGAGTTAAGTGTTACCCAATTTTATGTTTATTCAATTTATTAAGGTTGTTATCCTAATTACTAGGTGAGTTGCTAAATAACCTAGTTTGCACATTATTAGTGATCTGAATTAAGTTTGTGTTCATTTCCTAAAAGATGAAAATGAAAAGTACATGAAGGAAAGGATCAAACTAAGATATCTAGGAAATAAAATGATATATACATTGGATCATATTCAGTTTTAACATAAATAACAAGTATGTGCAGAAGGGAAATAAAGCATGTATCTAAGCTCACACGGGTCGTGAGCATAGCCAGCTCCTAAAAATATATGGCTAATTACATACATGTACAAAAGAAAATGAACATAAATGACAAGGTACCAGACATTGCCTAAAGAAAAGAAGAGAGGTTGGCCTGGGTGTGACTCCAGTGTGCTCCTAATTGGATCCAGAACCTACAAGAAAGAGAAGAAATGGGGGTTAGATCCAATGGATCTAAGCAATGCATGATAAGTTGTTATCTACATACACTTACATTAATGTATGCATAGAATCAGAAATACATTAAATGAAGGGAACCATGCTCTAGGCATGAACATACTCACCATAATGTTGCAAAGGAAAGAAGGATACCATGTTTTTCTAATCTTTTTGTTCCATGTGCAGGTACAGAAGAAGATATTTTATTACATTTATATGTGATAAATGCCCGTACTCATGCACAAGCAATCTTTAAGGGAAGCCACCATAGGCCACCTTTAAAGAACAACTGTGCATGGGGAAGAACACTTATGAAGATGAAGACTCTCCCAGAAAAACAATGGATGGTGTTGCTCTGTAATGTGGGCACTGTTAGGAAGCCTTCAAATCTTTTTGATAGAGCCCACATTGACAGGGAAGAAACACCCATGATCATATGTCGGGCCCTCTTAGTACCCTACATTGAAATCGGTTAGGGTTATCAGAAGCCCCATCAAAATAGGGTTTCTGATTATCCTAACAGTCACAAGGAGGATCACTGATCCAGAAGGAGAAAACAAAATGAAACAACAGTAACCATGCAGCATTCAGAATAAATAAGACAAGGTATAATAATGGTTTATGAAGTTACAAGCAATGCATGATACATTGACACATTCTACAAATTCAGCATAGCATGGTGGATCTCAACATTTGGGGACACACAAAAACAATGATGCATGCACCTCCAAAGTTTATGGCAGCAAGAGGTATGGTGTTTTGCATATGAATCTGTGAATCTATGCATGCATATCATGTGTGAGCAAGAAATAAAACAACATGTAAGTTCAGGAAATGCATCACATAGGAGATCTAAAGTAAGAAAAGATTATATGCATGTTTAAACTCTACATGTAGCCATTTAATACAGCAAGGATGTGTTCCTTCTACTTCCAAGTCTATTCAAAATATGAAGAATCAGAAAGTACTTGATTCAAATACATCTAACAGCAATGTTACAACAACAATGATGCATGGTAATTAAAGTGTTAAAATAGCAACATTAAAAAGAGCCTTATGCACCCATGAACAACACAGAAGAACAATAATGGAGCCATAACATTGAAAGACGCATCTATGGATAACATTGCAAGATCATGGCACTTATTTTTGTGGATGCAATAGAGGTAAACATGTTCCAGAATTACAAAATACAGTCATAAACCCGTGGCCTCAAAAGGATAACAGCAAGGTTGGTAACTGTAACAATTCTTTTGAGCATCCATGGACAACATTATAGCTTCATAGAAACCCTTCCTGTGGAGCCAAATGATGGCATTCAAAGAGGTTACAACAGAAATAATGCCATGAGATGGTTTCAAAACAAAATCAAGCAAACATAAAAGAGTTACATTACAATGCATCTATAAAACAGTCGTACAAAACTTCAATGGAGTTCAAATATTCTAGAATACTTCCATAGGAAGCTAGGAAAGGGAAAAACTCCATCATCTATGGAGGCAAACAAATTTAATGCATTCACAATGAGAGGACAACAAGCATGAAGCCCACGCCATGGAGTTTAGAACAACAAGGTAAAATTTGTCACAAATGTTTCCATCAAGTACAAGCAATAATAGGTAAAAAAATGTTTCATCCTATGGATTAAAAAGTGTAGTAATGTTCCCAGAAAACAAGAAGGCACATCTTTATTCAAGCAAAGGTAAAAAAAATGTTTCATTTTTTTGATAAAAAATAGCAACATTTTTTTTTTAATCTATCTTGCTGAAGGGAGAGTAAAAAATAGTAGAAAAGGTAAAACCACAAGGCTGGTATGAAAACATTTCTTTCCATGGATCTATCTCAGCAATAAAGAAATCAAAATAGAAAGGATGCATGATGGATCCAAATCTGGTATAAAACGTTCATTCTTATGGAACCAAACCAACAAAAATGTTTTTGTAGAGTGATCTCCCCATGTCAAGAAGAGCAACCACAGAATGAGTCCATGGCGCCACTTCCTATGGAGCCAAATAACATAATAAATTCTCATCAAGATGAAAATAATGATCATACCCTAGCTGTCCACATTTTTTTCTCAAAACAAAAAAATTTCAAAGCAAGTACAGAGCAGATCTTTTACCACAAATATGCTCTACATGCAGTAAGAAGTAAAAGATGCAGAGATGAAAAGATGCAGAGATGTATTCAAGAATTGAAACTGCAGAGAAAATAACCACCAAATAATAGAGAGCGTTGAGAAAGATGCAGCCATAAGCCAAGATAAAACAACAAAATCAAATTTTGAAAATGAAGTAAGAATCAATCGCTTACCTTGCTGATTTTATCATCTTCAAATTCTAACACATGCAAAAGCTTAAGGAATGGAAATTTTCCCAAAAGGAAACTCATCTTTCCTAAAATAAAAATCCTCCTCCATTCAAAATTCATGATAAAGCTCATGATTTTTGAGAAAGAAAAGTGGTTTCAAAAGGTAAGGAAATCAGATTTTTATATGTTTTTAAAACATTAAAAATGAGGCTTTTGAAATATTTATTTGATGAGCATGATAATTAGAAATGGGATAAGTTATGAGGTCATTTTATGGGGTATCTTATAAAGGGGTTTAAATTTTTCCTAAGAAAGGGAGTTAAAACAAAATATAGACTTTGTTTTATAAAAAATTAGAATATTTTCAAGAAAGTCATTTTTAAAATAAAAAATGTATTTTCAAGAAAGGCAAAATTTAAGATATAGTTATGTCCTCTAAGTCCTAGGTATCTTTGTAATTAGATGATGTATTGGGGCTATGGGATATGATTAATTGGAAACCATGCAAATTGTTGTAAAAATATTGACAAATGATATTTTTCTAAATCATTTTGTCCAATATTATTATAAACCATGGTCAAAAGGCAAAATAAATTGTGAGTTGATAATTTTGTTAGGGGAGTTATGTTTTGCAAAATGGATGCATCATGCCTTTATTATTGTAAATATTTGTCCAATGATGTAATTATAAATCATTTGGGCAAATATCACTTGTTAAGCATGATTAGTGGAGGAGATAGATTCAGTTTGGTGAAGGAATTATGGTTAAGGCATGGTTTTGGAATTTTCTCTCACCTACCCCTACAAATTTGGGAGCGTGACATTCAGATTTGGGCAACATGTTGGTGGACCTATAAATACAGATTTCTAGATATATCCCTGCATACAGTTCCAAATTTGGTGGAGTTAGACATGATGATTTCCAGAATCCTTGGAAACGCAGATTTGTGGGGTTCATCCAATATATACCTCTCATTCTTGTGTAGAGTTATTTCTTTCATTCTCTCCCACTCTGATATTTGAATGCTTGTAGCTCTGAGAAGCAGTTTGTTTTTTAGCTCCTTTTGGTTGAATAAAAAACAGAGGTCCTCTTTTTCCTATTGTCTTCTAGATTGTTTAATGAGTTTTGGTCAGGTTACTGTGATTCAAGTTAATCCTCTACTTGGAATATTGTTCATTTGATGTTTAGAAAATACATAATATTGCCTAAAGTCTGATTTGTGTACCTTTATAAGTCTTTGATTTGTGAAATTCATTCATTTCCTTTTCATTGACAATCTGCACCTTTTTATTCTCAAAAGCAATAATATAAGTAGGACAAATCTGTGAATTCCAAGTTATGTTTAAGTCATATTGTGAGATTTTTTTACAATCTATGGATCTTCAAAGTTTTGGTGAATCACCTAGGTTTTAAGTCCAGTTTTAAATTCATGCACTCTCTCTCCCTTTCCTCCAAAAATTTTAGTTTAAGTTTAAGGCGATTCAAGGGGAAGATGTCCCTTAATCCAGAGGTCTACTTCCTTTATAGGTTACCCATAACCTGGAAGTATTCCTATGTTTCACAAGATTGCTGAGTTTCACACTTACCTCTTTCGGGTGCAATCCTTGGTGACAACAGTTTTTGGCACGCCCAGTGGGAGAGACTTTTGAATCAATATTCTAGAGGATTTCATATAAGTTTCTATTTGGTATGAGTAGTAGCTATGTTCTTAATGTGATTTATGAAGTATCATACTTGGTGACTCTACTCTTAATTACGCAGATCAGTGTTGTTAGCACATGAACGGGATACCAACCAAGTAGAGCAAGAATCCTTTCGAGTATAGGGAGCTACCTTCATCCAAGAAAAGAGAAAAGACATCCAAGAGCACTCAACCCCAACCTAGTGCATCTCAGCCTACAATTTCTAATCATATCCCTTCAGATAGTTCTGTTATCCCACCACTCCTTATATTATCTCAAGTGCTCCTAGCAATACAAGATCTTCAAATGCAATAGAATCAATTAGTTGGCCCAAGTGAGCATAGTGCACCTGATATGGCTCTCATGAATTGGAACAGTGAGGAGTTCTATGGGGTTAACTCTTTCAACAACCAAAAGTATACTCCAGTTTTAGCTAATACAAGATCTAAGAAGAGGGATATCGAGGCAGAACAACCAGTTTCAAATGGCCAACATCCCCTGGTGGTGGTTTCTCAGCCTGAGGTTGTTCAAATCTTGCCTCGAGGACAATCTATACCAACTAAGGAGCTTGTGAAAGTAGTCATACAACCTACACCAGCACAATCAGAAGGTGCTACAAGAAATGGACTGCCAAAGGTAATCTTGGGTTCCTTCAATATTGTTGAGAAAATGAAGAAAACTTCTATAAGTGTACCCATGCTGGATACTTTAGCCATTGCTAGGAAAAAAGAATTGATGTTAGATGATTTATCTAAGATTTCTTTGACTGACAAAGATGTTGTAGAGCAACCTAGGATTTTAATGGTTGATGTGTCTCAGAAGGAACAGAATGTAGAAGATAGCATAAAGCCCACAAGTAAACATCAAACTTCACAAGTCAAGCCTCCTCCCTTCTATGTCACTCTTGTTATTGGAAAAGTTTTAGTACACAATTGTATGATCAATTCAGGAGAAAGTAGCTCAATTATACCTAAGCAATTGGCTAACACTTTAGGATTATCTTATGAGCCTCTAGATAGGCATGTTGTCCAACTAGATGGGTCATTAGTTAGTACAATTGGAGTGATAAGGAACCTAAGCCTCACCTTGCATGAGTGTCCTAACTTTTCAATTCCCCAATACATCTATTTTATTTCAGAACTAGGTATGGTGCAAGGGTCATAATTAAATCAGAAGCCTTGTCAAAAGACCATGTAGAGCCCTACACACCTAACCCCATCAATTCCAACCTGACATTCCATTAGTCAGAGCTTATTGTTTCAAAACCAGAGACCACTACTAAGAGTATCCCAAATATTGTCTTGGATGAGTGGGAAGAAGAGAACCTATAAGATTATCCTTTTAGAAACATGGAAGTGTCTGGCATAGGGATGTACATCATTCATGAGAAGAATATAGTGGTCCTAAATTTGATGAAGAAAGAGGATCCAGAATAGAAAAATAATGACCTACGGAAACTGTTCTTTGATGGTGCCACAAGCAAGATTGGTGCAGGAAGAGGGGTTGTTCTAGTTTCACCTAAAAATCAAAGGTATTACTTTTTTGTATGCTTCTCATTTAGCTACACTAATAATACAGTAGAATATGAAGCCTTAATTAATTTTTTAGAATGGGCCAGAAAGAAAGGCATCAAGTGTTTTCATGTCTTTGGTGATAGTGAATTGATAGTTAATAAGATTCGGAACACTAACCTCACTAAAAATGATGTGCTCAAGATGTATAAGCATAGAGCTTGGGATTTGATTGAAGGTTTTGATGCTTTTAATCTAATCTCTATTCCAAGAAATCAGAACAAGCAAGCAGACAGGTTGGCTGCAATGGGAGCTAAATATGGCATTCCTAAAGAAGTCAAGAATACTGAAATTCAGCAATATGTGAAAATCCTAGTAAGACCTTTTGTCCCTGATAACAAGGTAAGATGGTAGATTTTTGAAAGTGATGAAAAAATTCTGAAGTTTCTGATAGAAGAGGCTAATTTTTCTAATACTAATCAGAGTAAACATGCCCATCAATACAATGATCAAATACTACAGTTAATGAATCCCTTTAAATCAAAGTTTCCACCTTTCGTATACCATAAACCATAGTCTTTAGTACCCTTTAGATATCTCAGAATTATTTTGATTTCCATTAGATGATTGTCTATGGGATTAGCTGAAAATCTTACAACTATACCAACTGCCAATGCAATATCAGGTCTGGTGTGAACAACATATTGCAATTTTCCAATCATGGATCTATATTTGGTCTTATATACCTCCTTTGAATCATCATCTTTAGACAACTTCTATCCAGTACACATGGGTGTTCCAACAAGTTTGGAATCTTCCATACAAAATTTCTTAAGTATATCCTTGATATATTTTGATTGAGTAATGTAGATACCATCCTTCATTTTATGTACTTGTAATCCAACAAAGAATTTGATCTCACCAAACATAGAAATCTCAAATTCTTTACTCATAGCTACAGAGAATGCTTTGCATAGGTCATCATAACCAGTGAATAATATGTCATCAAAAAATATCTCTGCTAATAGTATTTTTTTTGGTGGTCCTTCTTTGATGTACAAGCTACTGTTATCATTGGTTCTATGAAATCCAATACTTACTAGATACCTATGCAGTCTTTCATACCAGGCTCTGGGCACTTGCTTCAGTCCATACAATTCTTTGTGCAACTTGCAAATCATATTTCTTCTGCTGTGATCAAAAAATCCTTGAGGTTGTTCAATGTAGACTTCTTCTTCTAAGATTCCATTCAGAAATGCAAATTTCACATCCATTTGATATACTTTGTATCCTTTATGTATAGCATGCACCAAAAGAGTCTTGACTCCTTCAAGTCTTGCAACAGGAGTAAAAGTTTCTCCATACTAAATACCCTCTTCTTGAGCATATCCTTTACAAACTATTATGGCCTTGTTTCTAGAAACTTTACCATTTTCATTTATCTTATTTTTGAAAACCCACTTGGTTCCAATCACATTCTTGTCCTTTGTCCTAGACACAAGAGTCCAAGTTTTTTTCTTCTCAATCTTCTCAATTTCTTCATTCATTACTTGTATCCAACTTTCATCATTCAATGCATATTTAACAGTTCTAGGTTCAAATTCACTTAGTAAACATGTACCTTTGATTTTGTTCCTTGTCATTACACCTTTTGTCTGATCTCCAATTATGTGCTCAAGTGCATGATGCCTTTTAACATATTTTGAAATTACTGGATCCTTTAGTCTAGATTCTGGACTTGATCCATTAGGTCTATCATTCTCAAACATTCTTTCTTGTTCCTCTGTCTGATGCTTGGGTTCCACTGTTTGTGACTCGGTTCCCTCCGTCTGTGACTCAGGTTCCTCTGTCTGTGACTTGTTTCCCTCTTCTTGTGACTCAGTTCCCTGTGTCTGTGACTTGGTCTCTTCTACCAACAGCTCGGGTTGCACAGTTTGCAACTCCGGTTGCACAACTTGTGCTAGTATATTTAGTGGTTGACAATTCTAGTGTCCAATCACCATTGCTCAAGTCATAGGTATAGTATCAGGTTCATGATACACAAATTTCCTATAGTCTTCAGGCTCTTTACTGCCCTTTTTCACATTTTTCTGCAAATTCATCAATCTTTACATGTACACTTTCTATGACTTTATGAGTAGTAAGATTCAGACATTTATATGCTTTTCTTTTACATGAGTAACCTAGGAATATTCCTTCATCACTTTTTGCATCTAGTTTTCCATTTCTTGATTCCTTCAAGATGTAGCATCTACTTCCAAATACTTTGAAATAATTAACATTAGGTTTATAGCCACACAATAATTCAAAAGGTGTCTGGTTACTACCTTTCTTCAGTTGAACTCAGTTCAAGGTGAACACTGTAGTGTTCATGGCCTCCTAGTATTTGGCAGCAACATTCCATTCAATCATTAGGGTTCTGGTACAATCCATGATGGATCTATTTCTTCTCTCTGCTATTCCATTTTTTTATGGTGTACCAGGGGAAAATACCTATCTTTTTATTCCTCTCTCATTATAGAATTCATTGAACTCATTAGAAATGAATTCTCCTCCTCTGTCACATCTTAGGCATTTTACTTTCTTTCCTTTTTCCTTTTCAACTCTTGCAAGATACCATTTGAATTTATTAAAAGCTTCTGATTTCTCTCTGAGAAACATGACAGTCATCATTCTAGAATGATCATCAACAAATAGAATAAAATAATTTTCTCTAGTATAGCTTGTTGTACCAATTGGTCCACATAGGTCAGTATGTACCAATTCAAAGACTTCATCAATATTGTAATTCTTTCTCATATTTCCAATTTGACATTGTTTACATATTGCTAACTCGGGTTTTTTGAAAATAGGAATACCTCTGACTCGCTTGTTCTTTCTTATGTTTACTAGATTATCAAAATTTACATGACACAACCTTTTATGCCATAACCAGCTTTCTTCTACTTGTGCAATAAAGCATGAACCTTCAATGAGATCAAGATAGAATAGATTACCTTTTGTTTGACTGCCAGTTCCGACTAGGTTCCCTTTACCATCTAGGAGCTTGGCCTTACCATTCATGAATTCTACCTTAAAGCCAATGTTGTTCAGCTGTGCTACACTGAGTAGATTTCTCCTTAATCCTTCAACCCAATAAGCATTGTCACATTTGATTCCTTCTATCAGAATAATGCAACCTTTTCCTCTTATAGGGCAAGGTTCATCATTCCCAAAACTGACACTCCCACCATCATAGTGTTCAAGATGTTCAAATTTTGTCTTATCACCAGTCATGTGATGAGAAGAACCACTATCAATTATCCATGTGCCATTTTTATTGATGTGTTGGAAAAGTGTTGTCTTTTCATCTTCTTCATTTAACTCATCCTTAATAGCAATATAAACCATTTCTTCTTCTTCATCACTGTCAAAATATTTAGCAATATAACAAGACTTCTTACCTTTATCCTTGTAGCTTTTGTAGTTTTTGAAATCTTTCTTGCCTTTGAATTTGTTGAAATTTTTTTCATTTTTGTCTTCTTTGTTCGGACACTTTGCAGCAATGTGACCAACCTCATTGCTTGAAAAACAAATCAATGGTATCTTTTCTCTGTATTTTCCTTTTGCACCTCTTCTTGCACGTAATGCTTCAATGATGTCAAGATCTTCATCATCACTGTCACTTTCAATCTGCTTCACTTTTGAGTATCTATCCTTCTTACTGAGGCTCAATTTTGCTTTGAATGCAGACTCAAGACTACTAGATCTAGGAGAGTAATTGTCAAAGTTGTCCATCTCAAAATTTGTAAGCCTTCCCACTAATTTATCTAGAGTTATATCTTTATTGCACCTCATCTCTTGAATAGTTGAAAATCTAATAGCATAGATGGGAAGTAAAGTTCTTAGTACCTTTTTGATCACTGTTGTATCTTCAATTATTCCACCTACAGCTCTAATGGCATTCACAATCTTCTTGATTCTTTCACTGTATCTTGTAATGTCTTCTCCTTCTTTCATTTTCATCTGGTCAAATTTTCCTCTTAGGATTTCTTCTTTGGCTCTCTTCCCATTTGCATCTCCTCCATTAATGTCCTATAATTTCTTCCACATATCATAGGCTATAGGGAAGTCCTTGACTTCATAAAATTTTGAGTAGCTGAGTGAAGAAGCTATATCAATCATCATTATGTTATGAGGCTTCCGTTCCATCATCTATTCCACAGTCATAGTCCCTATTGGTTCCACATATTTGCTTTCCAAAAATTGCAAACCAGCATCTCTGATAGTAGATATATGTAGCTTCATCAGCTCTTTCCATGCTAGGAAGTTGTCTTTGTTTAGCTTTGGGATCTCCCTTCTGTAAGAAATCTCTGATCTTTAGCTTAGGCCTTGAAACCTTATCAGAAAGCACTTGCAAATCTGATACCAATTGTTGGAAATGAGATAAGTAACTAAGAGGAGAGGGGTGAATTAGTTACTCCAAAACAAATCCTTTGTCGCTTAGATGTCTTAAATACTTTAACATTGTTACTCGGTTAATTAAGATATTCTTCTGTAACTCAGGTGTCAAAGAAATATTTACAAATATCCAATGAAATTATACTTTAGAGATTAAGTGCAGAAACATAAAGCATAAAACAAATAGCATATACACAGGTGACACCAAGATCTAACATGGAAACCCAATATGGGAAAAACCACCACTGTAACTAGTTACTATTTTTTACTCTTCTAAAGTGAGCCCTGTTAGGAGCCAACCATGTTAAAGGTTACAATAACACACTATTAGGTGTGACCTTGTTAAGGATTTAATCACCCTGTGAGGAGTGTCCTTGTTAGAGGTCTTCAACACTTCAACATAGAAATACTACCTTATGAGAGGATTTACAAAAAGAATGTTAAGTCTACTCTGTTAAGAGATTTTAGATCACTGCTACAATTTTTAGAGAGTAACAATGAATTGACCTGTATGTTTAAGCAACTGCCTTTGCTGATTCAGATCTCTGTTCTGATTATGACTGAATCCTTGTTGAACATATGTTCTATTGCAGCTCTAAGTGATTTGAACTCAATCAAAATCCTATCTGATTTTTCCTTCACTCTTCATATCACAGAATTCCACACTTTTGCTATCACACACTTTTATTCCACTTCCATACATTCAATACAAACTTGACCTTTCATATATATGGTAAGCCTTGTCATGTTGTCTTGAATATACTTATAAATAATAAACCACAATTTGGTCGGCCTCATATAACCAATTAATTATATAATATAAATCAATGTTAGTCGGTTGCCACTGAATGCCCAATTACAAGTAAAATGCCTGAGTGACTCGGTCAACACTGAACTTCTTCAATGCCCAACCAAAACCAGTCAACACTAAAATAACTCATTCTATTCACCAATTGTGCTTGGTCTGAATGTATACATTTGTGTAACATCACTACATAAGTGTAAATACATGTGTAACATCAATGACAATACACAATTGAATAATTTTCTTCAACAATTGCTCTGTAATGTGGGCACTATCAGGAAGCCTTCAAATCTTCTTGATAGAGCCCATATTGACAGGGTAGAAACACCCATGATCGAATGTCAGGCCCTCTTAGTACCCTACATTGAAACTGGTTAGGATTATCTGAAGCCCCATAAAAAATAGGGTTTTTGATTATCCTAACAGTCACAAGGAGGAGCACTGATCCAGAAGGAGTTTAATCTTGATGTCACACTCAAATGCATATGGAAGGATGTAGTTGCCTTCTCTACTAAACATCAGAGAGGTAGAGGTGGAAACTCCATTCTCATCGGGCCTAAATGGAGTAAGCATGTTCGTTGATGAAATTAAATATTCCTAATTATACTTTACTTAAGCTTACTTAGAATAATGCTTTTACATATTAGTTATTATGTAGATACATATGAGTTTTCATTTGATTTTAGCACATGGTGTAAGAGAAAATTCACTTTAGGTGGTGATATTTTTTATCTCTTTCCACTTTATGTGTGAGATCCACCTTTAGTGCTCTTATCACATTATCATCCTCTCATTGTTGCACATGTTTGCACATAATTCATTATATAATGGAGGAAGATCCACCTTTGGTGGACATGTGATTCCACCTTGTGTGGTTGATAGGTTATCTCTTGCATCACTCCTAGTTATCATGCATGGCCTATATATTCAGGCATATGTACATTGTAAACCAATGGGCATTTTATTCATGTATTGTTGATCATTATTGAATCAATCAAATAATCATATCATTTTTCCTACCTCTCTTGTGCTATCATTTGAGCTTCTAGACCTTGGAATTTTCATTCATTGCATTAGGAAAATTATTACATGCTACCGATTCTTGATGCAAAATTATTACATGGTATCAGAGTCATAAGAGTGTTCATTTCTAGCCTTTGGAGAGCATTTTTCTTTAATTTCAGAGGGTCTTGATTCATATATGGAATATCTACAGCTTGTGGGAGCATCTAGAGCCAGATTCAACCTCACCATTGTAATTCATCAATTCGAGGAATTAGATACCTGCTTTTAATTGTCTTTTTATTCAGGGCATGGTAATCTATACACATGCGTAGAGTCCCATCTTTCTTTTTGACGAGCACCACCGATGAAGCAAATGGACTCGAACTGGGCCTAATGTGTCCTGTATCTAGTAACTCCTTAATATATTTTTCTATTTCATCTTTGAATGCCTTATGATGCCTGTATGGAGGAGTGATGACTGGATTTTTCCCTTCTTCCAATTCAATAGTATGCTCAAAACCTCTATCTGGGGGTACTCCTAGGGGTATATCAATGAAAACCAAACTGTGTGAATTTAATACTTGCAACAAACTATCTGAATAGTGCTTATATTCAAAACCTATTACCTTTGTAGAAATCAAGCATTGTGCTGACCAAGCAACCTCACCATGACAAAAAAATAACCTCCATCCTTTTAGCAGGAATAATCCTGTGCCCGCCATTTGACATTCCCCCGAGTATCACCTTTTGTCCATCAACCTTGAAAGAAAATTCCATGTGTTTGAAAATTTGTGAATATTTATCCAAGGTTTCCATCCACTAAATTCCTAAAATAACATTAGTATCTGCCAAGTCAATCACATAAAAATCATTTGTTACTATATAGTTACCAAGAGTAATACTTAACAGAGGAACCTTATGTGTGCTTACTAAATCAGTACCTCCTACAACCTTAACATCAAAACCTTCATGTTTAACAATATGTAAACCTCATTTTTTAACTAGGGCAACATCAATGAAATTATGAGTAGATCCACTATCTAGCATAACAATAACCTACTGACCTTGTAATACCCCTCGTACTCTGAAAGTGTTATAATGAGGAGTACCTGTCATGGATGTTATTATACCACATTCCTGTTTATTTTCCTGATCAGGAGCAGAAACCTTTTGGGTGTATTCCAAATTTGGGTCTATATTTTCGTCATCTTCATTAGCATATGTCACCTCAATATAGTGTATCTTACCTTTTCACATACATCTATGACCGGGCACCCAAGGTTCTTTACAATTGAAACATAACTTTCTCCTTCTAAGCTCATCACACTCTTCTTTATCCACTCGTAAATAGCCGATAGACATGAAATTATATTCATTTAACAAGTAACAGAATGGATAAATTTTAAATTTTTTTTTTTTTTCCAGTTTGTAATTTCATGCATAAATATTCACATTGATTTTAAATTATTTTTATTGTGAGGGTGTTCTGATTTTAATCTTTTGAGAAGTATTTCCTGAAAGTTTTTGATCCTCCTCTTTCTTCTACTACCATAGTTATTATAGTTTTAACAGATCCACTACTCTTATCATTTATCTTTTTCACCTCAACATAGATTTCTAAAAATCTGGTTCTATTAGATCTTATATTATATATTATTACAGACTATTCCTCATAAAATATCACTAGTAGAATTGGCACCTGTTTTCGATAAACAATTGGTTGAATTTTCTACCAAGATTGGTGGAATGATGGACAAATGGTCCTGTCGCTATTTTTCTAGTCAAAATTTCAACACATCATTGTTAAGGTTGAATTTTCTATGCCTTCTGAGATGATATTGATAGCTTGTATCAGTAATGCCATTTGTCCTAGTATATTGACATGTGTAGCATCCTGTGTTTTCTTTTCCTTTTCTTCTCCTTGATCGGTGGTCACATTAATGTCTTCATCATTCTTTAATTCATCTGCAGGATCACCTCTAGTGATATCTATTATAGTTATATCTTTTATTTTGTCATCTATAGTATCCTTTATTGATAGCTTGTATCAATAACAACATTTGTCCTGGTATATTGACCTGTGCAGCATCCTGTGTTTTATTTTCCTTTTCTTCTCCTTGATTGGTTGTCACATTAATATCTTCATCATCCTTTACTTCATCTGTAGGATCACCTCTAGTGATATCTATTATAGTTATATCTTTGATTTTGTCATCTGTAGTAGCCTGGTGAAATGATGCAGAAGTTTTAAAAGAAGTTCTTAGCAAAATTGAGAGCCTACAAAGTACTATAGGGCAGCCTAATGGAGCTTGACAAAGAAAGTGATGAAGCTTGGAGATAAATAATTAGTCTACCTAAAGAGGATAAAAGCCCCCGAGAAGGTATTATCTCTTACCGATACCCCTCACAATGAAGAGAAACAGGCTACACCAAGCCCAGAGCACATCATTCTAAATGACACTGAGGATGTCAATCCAGTTGATCTGACAACACAGGAAAGCAAGGCCATGGATGACATACCATAGATCTTACAATCATTAAAGGATACTACAGATAAAAAAATCAAAAATATAACTATAATAGATATCACTAGAGGTGATCCTACAAATGAAGTAAATAATGATGAAGATATTAATGTAACCACCGATCAAGGAGAAGAAAAGGAAAAGAAAACACAGGATGCTGCACAGGTCAATATACCAGGACAAATGCCATTATTGATACAAGCTATAAATATCATATCAGAAGAAAAGGAGAAGACACCTGACCATGATGCAAGCATACCCGAGGATAAGGGGGATGGGGAGAAAAAAATCACAAATGATGAACAGAAAGGTACAAGTGGAGAAGAAAACAAGTTGATGCCAAGGATATTGAGGAAGAGAAAGCTATAGAAAAAGATAAGGTTGATGTAGAGATGTCTACAACCAAGCAACAGGTGAATACTGAGTAGCAGGATAAGGGCACAACACCTCCAAATCCTTCACCAAGTACATCAAACCAAGAAAAAGAACTTCCTATGGTACTACATACAAGTGCTTCCACTAAAATTGAAAAGAAGAAGAAGAAGAATAAAAATCCAATCACATTGGATGAAATTATTGACATACTATTATGCCTTGCATACCTGTCCCTACATTTTGGTAGAAAAATGTGGGGTCCCCCTTTTCACCTTTGGTTCTTTCTTTGTTTCTTTTGGCTTCTTTTGTTTTCTCTGGCCTTTTCCCCCGCGGGGCCGTTGTTGTTTCCTTTTTGGTTTTCCTTGCTCTGGGGCCTAGTCCCAGAGTGTTTTGTTTCTTTGTGTTGTATGGATTCTAGACTCTAGGATTATTGTGCAATGTATTCCTCTTTAGTTAGAGGGTGTGGTTGCATGGGGTTCCCAGGCCTGGAGTTTGGAGGTTTGCCTTTTTCTCGGGACTTGCGGAAGGAAGTGGTGCATTTTCACCTAAGGGTATAAATTGGGTTTCACTTGTCACTTTTACATTTACTACAAACCACTAATACATTTGAGGTCATTTTTTGACCTTAAATTGGTCAAATTTTCTATTAAGCATCGTCGAATGATCCACCAATGCTCTTATCGCTATTTTTCTATTTGTAATTTTGACACATCATTGATAACATCGAATGTTCTACGCCAATCTTGGTCAAAATTGGTATCTAAAATTGGCAAATTTATGCATCAAACATTCAACCAATGTCAGTCAAAATGTTTGGTCCATCCGACCAAGATGCCAAACCCACAATGTTAAATTTTGACGTAGAATGGTCGATAAGTAGACCAATCTTTGTAGGGGTTTCGACCAACATTAGTCAAAATTTTGACTAATATGAAATGTTAAAAAAAAAACCTAAAGATAAATATCCAGAGTAACCACCAAGGGCATCGTGGTCGATGATTAGTCTAGATATTTATCTTCAAGTGTTACTTTTCATTAATTAAGCCAATAGGATTTTTATTGTGCGATATTTCCCATTGATGGAAAAGTGTCAGCAAGCCGATAAATTGTCTTATATCGGAAATTGTCTAAAACCGGAATATAAATTTATGTTAGTTACATGGCATAAATCATGGAATGTGGCATAGAAAATTGATATTAGCAATGCACTCACACATTCTAAACATTGTGGTGCTTCTATAAAATTATCTTATACCAGAAAAATATTTGATCACACATTTTACCAGAAAAAGTGGTGTGCTGCCACAAAAAGGGATGCATTGATGACAACCCAGTCAAGTTGAAGGCATGCAATCAGTTACAATGTAGTGGGCATTAAAGAAGGAAAACAATTATCTTTTCCATCTTTGTTCAAACTATTCCATAAAGTTTGCACCAAAAATTTGATCGCTTTGGGTCTGCTATGTTCAATGCAAGGATTTCTCAAATTTCTATATGCATTTTATTTGCCTTTAAACCTAAAGTGAGAAACTATAGACAGGAGATTTACAAATGTATCCACTATTTATTTTGCACTGTCATCCTTGTAATTAATGATTGGATTTCTAGAGTGTATCCCCATATTTCAAAACATGGAGAGCCATTGTGTTTTACCAATTTCTCAAATTTCTCATTTCTAAATATCTCATAAAATGATAAATCAATAATTGCCAATATATGATTATATCATATTCATATTTTTCACCCATGAGGCCATTTAGATGCCTCTCCATTTGGGGGCTTGGGGATGGTGGAAAACATTATTTTTAATGGTCCTTTTAGTTTATTATCCTTTACATCATATTTATGCATTTTAGTTCATTTGGAGGAGGAGGAGGAGGAGGTGGAGGTGGAGAGAAGAGGAAGAGGAAGAGGAAGAGGAACAAGGAGGAGGTGGAGGTGGAGGATAGAATATGAAGAGGGAGGAGGAGGAGGAAGAAGAAGAAGAAGAAGAAGAAGAAGAAGAAGAGGAGGAGGAGGAGGAGGAGGAGGAGGAGGAGGAGGAGACCCCCATTATATACTAACTATCGGCGTGACCATTGCACCTATCCTAGGTGCAAGTGCTAGTATATATTATTACATGATTTATATTTGTAAGCCCCCTCTGACTTACGTATCTAGAAAATGAAACTATATATATTATTACAATGTTCAAATAACCAACATGACTTGCAACTGCATACCTGAATTTTTCTTTCTTGCCTGTGTATCATATTCTCCTTGTCTCTCTATTTCTTGCACCTATATATATGGCTACACAACTAGATGCATGATACAAAATTCATAGTTTATTACATACAAGGTCGTAAGATAAGCTACATAAATAACTTAGCTAAATCAATCATAAGGTATTTAAAACTATTTTCGTAAAGAGATGAAAACTATGTAAAATATTGGTAAGGGGTGGCAAGATCAAGGAAGAACTCAAAAGTACAAGACCTAAGGGCCAGAACTATTGCCTCGGGGGCTCATCATAGATGGCCTTTCCTATGAAACTTGCAAAGACATTGTAGTTTAGGTTTAACTTTAAATCCAATCTTTTAAAGGATGGTAGAAGTGGTATCAAGACTCTTTATCCAAAGGGTATCAATGGCATTTCTATCTTAACTGGAATCGAGGGTGCAGAAGTTGTTCTGCATCGTTTGGGTATAGCACTCAATTTATATACCAAATTGATGTAGAGAAACCTTCTACACCCCTTATTCGATAGAAGATAGAGGACATTGATCCCCTTTTGATAAAGAGTCTTCAAGAAAGATAGATGGTATCCTACCATTTCTACCTGAAAATCATTACCAAGGGAAAAAGAGACCACAATTGTACCATTGAATTTCTACCCATTTGGGCCTTCTAACACCATATGGAATGTGTTGTGTTTATAGAAGAGATCAAACAGACTTGTCTAGTGATCATATTGTGTTGAAGGTGGTGCCTGATGCTTCTACAATGACTACAAACATTAAATTTTGCATTGCTACCTAATGTCATTGAAGCAACATCAGACTCCACCTTCATCACAATATTATCAGACTCGAATGTCTCTGGGGTTGAATCCAGTATGCTCCTGTATGATCCAAAACCTACAAGGAAGGAAAAGATGGTGTTAGAGCCAAAGGATCTAAGCAATGCCTGGCACCCTATTACTAATCCCCATCTACAATTATGCATGTGCATAGTCAATCCATACACTTCTAAAAGGAACAAGGATAAAATTTACAAAAACCCATCCAAGATATAGAAAATCATAATGAAGTCTTAAACAAAAAAAAATTCATGAGATTATCAAAATATGTCCAACGTATCTACATGAAATTCTAAAAAATTTTAGAATCTACAATAGCCCTCTGTTAATCACATTTATGCATATGGTTCCAACAAAGTAGTACACAAACTACACAAAGAAGGCATCGTAGAAACATGATTTCTGCTTTCGCCATTGAAGCAATCTCGGTGGCACTAGGTGCCTCTCGAGACTTGCACAAGTTGCACTCATTTCCTACATCAGGTATAGACATAGATGGGGTAGATGTAAATGTGATTTCATCGACCCACCAAAATTATTGACATCCACTATTTCCCTACAATACCAAATCTACATAAGTTCTTCCTAAAATGATTACTTGTCACATTAATTTTAAACATAAACTATAATTCCATATCCAGACCTTTTTCCTATTTGGGCAACCCCAAAATTGATGCCCAGGATTACTTGTTGTGTGTGACATCTTCAACACACAAGGGCCAACACCACATTGAAACATAGGTACATTGACCAAAGCCATCGATGCTATATCAATAAATATTGCACTGTCATTCCAACATATCATTTTGTTTAGTTGATTATTTTGTTCATTCATACTAATTATAATTGCAATAAAAGGCAACATACTAATGTAGACAACATCTCAAATCAAATTGCAAAATGACTATTGTCAATATATAGTACAAAACCAAAAGGGAGGCAGAATTAAACATAAGAAATGTCAAACACTCAACTTTGTATTGCGAAAATTTGAAATACTCAATTTTTCTCTTTTGTCAATGTTTTGTATGGCATCTGGTGCCAAAATAGCACCTCACAAGTCCAAAATACTAGGTTGGGAAGATACTCCCCCGAGCTGGCTTGCAAGTAGAGAATGGAAATGGGCAGGCCCATCGACCATAGTAAGATATCTAGGCATTTTGTTTTCCATTGAACCCTCTATTAATGACATGTGGTTATGGATTTATAAAAAAATAGAGAAAAAGCACCTCAAATGGTAGTCCCACATGTTGTCCTTGGCTAGTAGAGCCCATGTTGTCCAAAAGGTTTTGTCTTCACATGCAGTCTACTATGCATCCTCGTGGATGATGGCTAGTAGTCAAATAAATAAACTTGAAAAAACTCTGAGAGATTTCTTGTGGTCTAATGTGATGGGTAACAGGAAAAGACACTGTACAAAATGGAAATGGTGCCGCATACCAAAAAATGGGAGGAGTTGGCTTAAGGGATCTTAAGACTCAAGGACTTACACTGGTAGCTAAATGGATCCTAAAGGCTCTTAGAGGGAATGAAGCATGGAAAGTTCTTGTGAGAAATAACATTGGGAAATCAAAGATAAAAAAAAAGGCAAAAACTAGAATAACACCCCGATTTATGATCTAATGTTTGGAGATGTTGAGATTAAAATATTTGGATCCAAGGTTTTTCACACCATTTGGAAGGCATTTGGATTACATGATGGAGCTATGCGATATATCCTTTCCTACTTCTGGATGACACCCACTTGATAGATTTTAATGCAAATTTTAGGCTGGATGCACATGTAATAAACAAAATGAACTAAATAAAAGCTAGACAGTTGACTAACTAATTAGCTTTCAAACAAATTGCATATAACTACAACACTACTTTTAGTTTAAGGCCTTCAAGGCCTTAAGGGCCCTCTTAGAGCACACCATTTTTTATGATTTTATTGCTTCTAACCAACCACTGATAGTGAAGTACCAGCACAAAAGTATGGTCAAAACAAGACCTTTGGATGCAAGATTTTAGTGTTATTTTGGAAGATTATATGCCCAAAGGTAGTTTCAATAAAAATTAATTCTTTTTATAGTTTGATTACAAGATTTTTTTCAGAAGTTTGAGTTTTTCTATATTAAAAGAAAGAAATTAAAAATATAAAAGAGAAAACAGACATAAGAAAATGAAAGATTATAAGTTTGGCTATAAAATCACGATGAAGTTCATTGTCAAACAGATTGTATTTCTAGGCTTTGATAGAACACAAGAGAAGTGCACAATCTATATCAATGCAAAATCTCCTACTTCAGTTCATGTTTTTTTTCAGGAGGGAAATGGGGTAAGATACACAAATTTGGTTTACAAATGAACTATTTTCCCAAGTGCACAATGTCTTCAAGAGACTCAACTCAACCAAGATTACTCTAAATGAAAAACAATGATAGATTTGATGTATTTGTGGTATATGAGGACATATTAAAGTGTTTTTAAGGTTTCAAGTGTTATCTTTTACTCACAATGGAAAAATGTCTTCAAACTAGCCTAGAGACCTAATGAGCCAGTCTTGTAGTGCTGCAGTGACCTTTTTAGTCTTCAAACACTTCACTTTCCCAAAACACTAGGAGAAATAAATACATATTTGGACACCCTCTTGGCCATATAATAACATATCAAAAACTTAGGTATTGGTACTTTGGACCAAATGGTAGTACTCTGTCTGTACCCCTGTAATTACACTAGAAATTTGGTGATTTACAAAGCAACTATATCATAGGAACATCTCCAAGGTCTCAACTCTTGGAAACTATAATAAGATGACTCAAAATATCTAAAACTAAGAGGAATTAGACCCAAAACCTAGGGAACCCCAAAATCCCCAATTTGGTTACTTCAAACCCTTGAATCTAGGGCTTTTCCAATATCAGCTTTCCACACCCTTTGAGAATCAATTCATGGTTTATTCTCCATTCATGCCACCCTAAAAAACTATTCCAATCATAAAAAGGCTATTTTGTTAAGCCCAATCTCCCACTGCTACTCCTTAGCCATCAATTCAATAGAAAACTTCACTGTTACAGTCAATGATCACTCCTTTTCTTCAAAACTCTGCAAGTAAAGATCATTAGAACTTATGGTACATTGTTAGTATCCTCCTTCCCTAGATTATAGGCCTTTGAGTCCATGGAAAGGATCAAGGTCTACAAACTAACTTCAAAATAGATGACAAACTAACAAAATTCAGACTAAGCCGTTGGAAATGAAGGTACAGTCATGTAATATGGATCTCAATACATTCAACAGAGAAATGAATAATTTGAGATTGCTTACTATTCCAACATGAACTTAAAAATTGAACCTATAAGTATTGAAACCTTTCAATAATGCATAGAACACCAAGGTTGCAGACTAAACTTGTATTTTATTGAAATCTTTGTTCCTATCCGTACACTCCAAGCATCATGCTTGTACAATGGAGACCCAAATAAAAATAGGAAAACAAAAATTAACTTCCCCAACCTCTCCCAACCAGTTTGAGGGATTAGTTAAGTGTTTAAACAACCAAAACCCCATTTCCCTCCTGAGAAAAATAAAACCCCATTTCCCTCCTGCAAAAGCTCCTGCTTCAGATCAAAAACAAAACTTAACTTCCCCAACCTCTCTCCAAAAGGTGCACTAGAAACATCAAATGTCTGCAATCTATATAAGATCATGTACTAGGAGGGGCTCTGCACCAGAGGTGTTATAAAAATATCTGGTCTGTATCATTTGATTTTTGAAATGATTCAAACCTTACATGAAAGTGAGTCTGGATGATGAACAAAAACTTTGGGAATAGAAAAACTAAGATGTGGTATATTAAAAAATTCTTCTTTCATCATGAACTATATGAGAAGAAATTTTATAATGATTTATTTTTATGTTGATGATGGAATCCTGGAAAACGAAATTATATTTGTCAAATTTTTCTGATAGAATATTTTAGACACTTTTGTAGAATCTTTTGGAATGCAAGAATTGAGATGAATCCATGAGCTATAATTTGTTTGTTTAAATAAATGCATACCATATTACATCCAAGATTTAGACGCCGATAACTAAGCAGTTAAAACAAGACAATTAATCCTTGTGAAAGCAAGAGTATACAGCCTGGGTCCCAGAGAGTGACCATCAGGCAAGTACGAGCATGTTACCAATCTAACTTGCATGATTGTATCTATTTCATGTGCATGTCCAAATGGATCAACAGTGTGATGGTAGCTAGGATAACAATAGAGAAAATGCCTTCTTACACAACATTTTGGATTATAACAAACACAATACAGTAGTTTTGACACAGTGTCTGCTTATATCATAATTGTCCTTATCAAACATTGTGAAAATATTTAAAAAGCTAAAAAGTGGACATGCAACAGAATTATGATGGAGAAAGAGATGAAAAGCTTGGAACTACTACAAGGTCGCGGCGTAACTTAATGGAACTTGTAGCAACAGTCTTGTGCGAGGTTGTATTGTTTCTAAAGCATCTAACTTATGTTGTTTTTGACATGTTTTAATCTTAGAAAGGCTGGCAATACATCTAAAAATTTACGTGATTTGTTATTTGCATGCAAGTATCCATATTCACAACATAGTATGACTGATTCTGTAAAGAAAATATGCATTTCTAAGAAATTAAAAATACACTAATGCCTTTAACAATTAAGTATATAAATTTCTAGACATTGTAGCATTATCAGTTATTCTTTCCATTTGTGTAGCTTTAACATTTGGATTTCCTTTAAAAAGTTACATCTTTTAATTTCTTTGGAGTCAGATTTGAGCATTGAAAGGATTCATTGGAGCTCATTTTTAAAAATTTCTATAATGAAGAGGCATAGAAGAATGGTGTTTGTGATAGACTTTACTATCATTCTAGCAGGCTTGTGTTAAAGTTGATCAGGGTTCATCTGCACCAAAATGACAGAAGAAGGAGAATATGGATTCAATTGTAAAGGATCAACTTATTAAAGCAAGATGCCTGTGGTATGTTCTGATCCTTGGTGGATGAGAAGTCATTACAGAACTCTTAGGAAAATAAGTGTTATATAAATTGTCATTTATTGATTATTTGTGATTGGATGCCCTAAAATTGCAATAATTTATTCAATATTGATGACAAAACTCTGGTTATGCATTTTAGCTTTGTGATACAATTATCGAGCATTAGAAAATAATTGAGCCATTTGGAAGATATAGATGGATATTACAAAATGGGGGTTTCATTACCCAAATCATAGCTATGATAACACTTGGTAAGATCCACACATATAATAATTATAATAAGACAGTGTAGAAGATATATTTCACAGAACACCAGATGTTTTTGGGCCAAGATGTTGTAACGTCTGATGTATGCAGTAGTAGGATAAACACTTAGAGGCAATGTAACATTTATTTATACTCTTTATAGAAGAAGCCACTCCACACAATATTTCCAAGCTATTAAAAAGCTAAACCATGGGCTCGAATAGCAAGGGTAATCAATTATTTCTTGCAGAGATGGAAACTATTGGAAAGGTTAAGCATAAAAATTTGGTATCTTTACTTGCACTTACACTATGGAAACTTTTGGAAACAATCACTAATACAATAAATAATCTTCAGAAAACAACTAATACAATCACTAAAACAACTAAAACAATCACTAAAATAACTAATCTGCAGAAAACAACAACGTATTAATTTTCCCTAACCTAGAGAAAATTCGCATGGACTATGCTCGATCCCTCCTCCTACCCACGATTGAACTGAAAATGAGTTTCACTTTTCACTTTTTTTTTTTAAATTTATAGCCCGCATTGGTCTAAGTTTCGACAAACTCGGGCTCATCTAATTCCAACCAAATCGGGCTCATAAACAAATAATAATAATCTAACAAGCCAAAAAAAGGCCTTGGTCAAAATTAAAGGTAGAAAATAGCTATCAAATATATTAGTGAAAAATTACCCTCAGAGCGATTAAGAGTGATTAAGAGCGATTTGTGAAAATTACTAGTGAGCTAAGTATGTTTGCTTTGAGTATTTGGCAGTGAACTTGGGGTTTGAGCTTGTGCATGCTTCTAGTTATCCTATAGGGTCTTCAGTGTGTTTTTGGTTCGTGAAGTTGTTTTTCTATGGAGCACCTCCCGTTCCCTTCCCTTTGCATTCTTGGTTTTAAGGTAGGTCCTTCTAGTTCTTCATTTTCTTTTCTGTTTGCTTTGTTTCTTTCGTTTCTCATTTTCTTTTTCTTTGTTTGTTTTGTTTTTGTCTTCTTCGTCGCCTCTCATTGGTGGGATGGCTCTACAAGGGTTGTCCAACCCCTGTGCAGTTGTAAATAGTGTGGCTAATGTAAATACTGTAGGTTTCTATAAATCTCTGTGCAGTTGTAAGTATTCCTCTGTAGGTGGTTGTAAATTTGACTGTCTATAAGGTGGTTTGTATAAATTCTTTCCTTGGCCTCCTGTTCTTTAAAGGTCTGTAAATAATGTGTATAGCGTAGTCTGTATATTTTTTTATAAATTTGCATGTGTGGTCTGTGTATTCCATTGTGTCTGACCCGTCCTATGGCAAGCTTACCGTGCCCTTTTGCATTGTGTACCCAAATTTGAGCTCGCCCACCTGGTTCTTGCTGGACTCAAACTCAGCACCCCGCCTGTTCAAGTTGTAGCCTTTATCTCTCCTCTCATTGCTTCGACATTTATGGAAGGGCTAAATTCACCCATGTGTGAGAATTTAAAATCATCCCAAGTGACATTCATTCCATCCATGTCAAGACGCCTGTCACCTTTAATGTCATTACTCCATTTATTGTGTGACCACGTGACAACCCACGTCGGCCTAGTATGGCTTATTGTCTGGTCACTTCAATAACGGCTAGTTTCTCTAGACTTTGGGTTCCAGATAATCCCATCACCTTCATCACATTTTTTGCATGGACCAGAACCTCTGGGACCTGTTGGTGCCCAAAAATGCTAAATTGAATTTCCTTTGGACTTGCCAATCCAATGATGGGAAATCCAATTATTTTTGGCCAAATAACGAGAATGATTGATTATAATCATCTTCCCCTACGCTTCTGGCTCTATAAGACCAAGGTGGGTGAACCTTCACCTGAACAGGATTTTTATAGCAGATAACCTGTGTATGGAACTCAAACTTCCATCCCTCAAAGTATGGCAAGGAACTTGAAAGAAATCTAACTGAAAAATATATCATAAACTATAAACTGAAATGCTTTGAGTAATTGAAAGAATGTTTAGTAAATATGTATGTAAATTGAATGAATAGATAGATAAGATATCACAAAACTATAACAATGAACTGAATAACTATAATTCAAATAATAATTAGACTAGTGCCTTATTCTATCACGGGCAATAGAGTCGAGAACATTCCAATCTTATGTTCAACCTCAGAGATAGTTTTACAAGAAAACTTATCACTTCAAAGGTGTTATGGAATGTACATGCAACCTAAAAAAAATTCAAAGATATTTCAAAAGGGTAATACTTCTCAAATGACAGACCAATTGACTAAGGCCTCAATCAATAGAATTTAACCATGCAAAATGAGAAAACCAATTGAAAATATAGACTATGAATCAAAT
>MU227475.1:3283244-3303562 GCA_018584345.1 Thuja plicata | reverse complement strand
TTACCTTTTTGAACTGAAGAGGTGGGTGAAGCTACCCATGTGAACTAGAGAGATGGGTGGAGTAACCCATGTGATCTGATTGGAGTTATCTCTTTGAAGATAAATGAATATTTAATTCATTTATTTATTAATTATTTTTAACATGTGAGATAATTGAATTCTTTTTGATTAAGAATTACTTTATTTGATGAAATTAAATTAATTTAATTGAAATTAACTTAATTGGAAGAATTTAATTAGTAATTTTAAATATTTGGATTTAAACTATAGGAAATTGAGTTTAATTAACTAAATAATGATAATTAATCAATTAAAGCTTAATTAATTAAATAAAATTAATTATTTAATTAATTTTGGGAATTAGATTAGATGATTTGAGAAGTGTATTTAGAAGAAAATAGATGATTAATTAATGATTAAGAAACCATTAATTAATAGATGAAAATTAGGGTTTTTAATGTAAAGTCACAAGCCTGTCCATTTTAGGGTGTCTACAGCTACACACCAGAATACTCAAATTCCTTAGATAATCCTAGGGACTAACATTCAACCCAGCCAAAACCAAATAGTCCCAATGGATACCTAATTTGTTAATACCAGGTCCCCAATGGGGTAGTTCCAGAGCGCTACCAACGATCTTCCTCCGCATCAAGAGAAGATTTGCCCCAAATACGAGCATCTAGGCCCCCGAACTATAGAAGAACACCTTCAAAACTATAAAGATACCATGAACAGACACCGAATACAACATCAAGACGTTGTAACCCAGATGTTTCCTTTGTCTTTAGGATAGAATGAGATGAACTGGTGCCTCAACTTGCCTACCAACTCCATCAATATTTGGTAGGATATGGAAGATGCCTTTCTGACGGCCTTTTGCATTCAGGTGGACCCAGCTTGGTGCCATAGCCAGTTTATCTCCATCAGGAAGGAATTGAACGAGCCTCTCGCTACATTCAACCATCAGTTCCAACGTGCCTTGAAGTGGTACACAAGCCCTTTCATCTCATCCACTAATGTGACCATCCAGACATACTTGCACACCATGGACCCCATTGTTGCTACTGTCCTCTAGAGAACTATTGCTAGTAATGACAAGGATACTCTGGAAAAAGTTTACAACTTAGCCCTAGAGTTGTCCCGCGGTTTGAGAAAGGCTCCCAGCGGGATTGGACAAAGCTTACCCTTCAATATGTTTCCCTACGGAACTCCTTACCCTGGGGGATACAACCCCAATCCAGAAATGGGTGCCCCAACAATTTCCATGGGCCCGCCATCGATAGACCAACAAGCCCGGTACATTTACCCATCTTAAGCCTAGATAATTCTGGGTCTAGAATTTATCCCCTGGAACCAGCCAAAGCAAATGCAACAACCCTTGACACTACCCTCCAGAGTACCTTTCTTCTAGTCATCTGTGGCCCAAGGATTATCATCCTTGACTCTAGGAGCTACTACTACTTTCCCTGGGAATCCATCACAGTAGTCATCACACCGTGACACAACTACCCAGCTATCCGCCAAGGTTGAATCCCTCCAGAGATTTGTGTCCTCCTTGACAACGGACATGGGACAACTAAAGTATGGGCCTTCTGCGCCCCACAACCCCAATTCCAAGAGAGGGAATGTTTTCTCTGGCCAATAGAATGCCAATTCTGGAGGTTAGAACTACAACAATGATCCTCAGCCCAACCAATAGAAATGGAATAATAACGTGAACATCAGAGGTCCTCCTCTGAATCAAAATGCCACTTAGGGTGGTTCTAGACCTAATCATTCTGTGCAGCTCACAAAATTCTACCCCATGACCATGTGGTGTAGATTGCACAACAATGAATTGCATTTTGAGGTGAATTGTGCCACGCTAGAGAAGATCATCATGATCTCCCAGTCAGACAGACAATAACCTACTGATCCTACTCCCTTAGAATCATCTTCATCAGAGCCCCCTCACATTACCTTCACATGTGAGACCATCTTCTTCAGGATAGATGAAGAGGATGAAGAAGAACCCAAATTACAAGGGTTCTTTGACGAATCCATCCCAACCTTTGAGGCCCACGCCTTCACCATCCTATGGAATCCATATGAAACTCAAATTTAGGGTGGAAAAGGGCCATCATACATGTCAATGCCTCCCAAGAATACCACCCCACAAGACAACACAAATGATTTCTCCTTCCCACCGAAAGGACCTGGCCCTAACTACACCAAGGATTCAGCTAGGGGAGGCCAACTTTATCTAGGGGGATAGTTTGACATCACTAAGGCATTAGATAGCACCACCACCTCCATGACCTTGATAGAGGTTTTGCTAAATTGTCCCAAGTAGAAGAAATCCATATTACAGATCTTGGGAAACCCAGAAGCTGTCAGTTGTTTGCCAAAGACTATCACTTTTGATGATGCCAACTTGGTGGTCTTCCAGGGAAATACAGAGGATCCTCCCTTCCTACTAGGCCTGAACATTCAAGGGAAGAACCTGTACAACTTCCTTGTAGATTCTGGTGCTTCTAGAAATGTCATGCCCTTATCTATCTACGAGAAGCTCAGACTCATTCCCACACCATCCAAAGGCGCAGTAGTCCAATTGGAGAAAACTGCTATGAAAATGGTTGCTGAGCTGAAAGATGTCTAGATTCAACAAATCCAAGACCCTCAAATATCTAGCACCATTGACATCGAAGTGGTTGACATACCCGAAACCTATGGGATGTTATTAAGTCAAAATTGGTTAAAGGCCCTCAATGGATATTTCTTGACAGACTTCTCCCACTTGTGGCTCCCCTAGAAGGGGAAATCAAATCAGATCCAGGTAGAGAGCGAACACAGAATGAAACAAGCCCTCACCAAAGTCGGGAGGGTAAATGAGGTCCTTTTCTCTAAATGCTCGCTTGGGGTATACCAAACATGGGAAATCCTAACCGTTGATTTCATCCCCGGGGAGGATCCTATAGTCACTCAGAAAATTCAGGATTAGGATGAAAATTTGAAGCGTGAGGTAGACTCACAAGGTAGCCAGGCAACTCCGGCCACCCTCCTGTCTGGCACTTGGCATCGGGTACACTATCAAAAAAACTCTTAAATAGAGTGTGAACCTTGCATTTCCACTATGAATTTCCACATCACTGACCTTCAAGACAAGGAACATAAAGCCAGGTTCCTTGGACCAAGCAATCTGCCCATCGGTACACCTGAGGTGTCGTTCATCCCAGAACCTGAACTAGAAGATTCTCAAGAGGAAAGTCTTACCTATGCACAATCTGAGCCAGAGGAATCCCATCACAAACCTCCCAACCCTAAATCCAATCCAAATGCTACTTTGCCTCCCCAACCCCATAAAATGAACAACAATTTGTGGATCCTGAAGTTTGATGGATCTTGGTCCAAGCAAGGCTCTGAGGCTGAATTGGAACTAATCAACCCATGGGTAAAATCCTTCCTCACATCCTACATTTTGCAGTTTAAGTGCACCAATAATGTAATGGAGTACGAGGCCTTGGTTCTCAGACTCTTGTTTGCATTGAGAAAAGGAATCACCCGCATCTAGGCAATGGGTAATTCAGAGCTAATTGTAAAATAGGTCTAGATCCAATACATGTGTTATGACAAAAGGCTGGCCACATACCACAACTAGGCATGGAGCTTAATTGAAGACTTTGATGCTTTTGGGATTGAGCTTATTCCTTGAATATGTAACTATGTTCTGGATTCCCTCATTGTGTCTGCCAGTACCCTCGAGCTGATGGCTGGTTCTCGGCTCCTAAAATAATTATTTGAAATGGTCCCCACCCCATTCATCCCAGACAATATCACCCACTTTCAGGTTTTTGAGGATGACCAACATATTCTAGCCTTCATGGAAAATGTTGGCATCTTTGAAGATCAGAGCATGGAAGAAATTGATCATGACGATACCAGGCAGGGGGAAGAAGATGATGGGATCATTGTCTTACCCACCAACACCATTCCTAAGGGGATGGTAGCTTTAGAATGAATCTTTGATTTGGACCCCCAGGGACGAGACAAGATATCATCCTCCTCTGAGGGAGGAAAATATAATAAATTTAACATCGATAAAGTCGATGAAGAAAAATTGGTCCACATTGGTACCTCCTGCTCCCCAGAGGAGAAGGAGAAGATTCTCATGGTTCTCCGAGAATACATTGATGTTATTGCCTAGGGGTATGAAGATATTAAAACCTATGATACATATATCATGACTCGTACCATTCCCCTGAAACCATATGCCAATCCTTTATGGCAGAAGAAGAGGCCGGTGAACCCTTTGATGGAACCCCTGATCCACCAGGAGGTTCAGAAATTATTATCAGCCCAGATCATCTTTCCTATCTGGCATACAACATGGGTTTCCAACCTCATCCTTATGCATAAGAAAAATGATGAGATCCTCCTGTGTGTGGATTTTTGCAACTTAAACAAGGCCTCCAAGAAGGATAATCACCCTCTCCCTTCACTAGATGAGGTGTTACAAATTGTTAATGGTTCCCAAATGATGTCCTTCCTAGATGGGTACTCTGGGTACAACCAAGTTATGGTTAAATTTGAGGATAGAATGAAAATGGCATTCACCACCAAGTGGGGAATGTTTGCATACTGGAGAATTCCCTTTGGCCTCATTAATGTTGGGGCCACATTTTAGAAGGCCATGGACATTGCGTTCGAAGGCCTAGTTAATAAGTGCATAATCATCTACATGGATGATTTAACAGTCTTTTCCCAGGATAGGTGTGATCATCCCGAGCACCTCGCTCAGATCTGCAAGAGATATCGTCGGTATGGTATCTCCCTCAACCCCAAGAAGTTCATATTTGGGGTCACTAAAGGGAAACTACTCGGGCATATTGTCTCTGAGAAAGGGATATCCATCGACCCTAAGAGAGTTGAAGCACTGCTAAATCTACAAATTCCTGGTAGTAAAAAGGAAATGAGATCTTTCTTCGGAAAGATAAATTTTGTCTGGTGTTTCATTACTGGATTCACCAAAATTGTCAAACCACTCAATGATATGATGAAGAAAGATACCAAGATTGAGTGGAGCCCCGAAGCGAAGCGAGCATTTTCTCAAATCAAGCAAACTATAGTGGAGGCACCAGTCTTGGCAAGTCTAGACTATTCCCTCCCATTCCACATTTATTCCTTCGCTTCATCACACTCTGCCGCCGCAGTTTTAACCCAAAAGGTTGAGGGGGAAGAATGCCCTATAGCTTTCATGAGCTCCCCCTTTAAGAACACCAAAGTCTGGTACACACCACTTGAAAAGCAAGCCTTTGCTCTAGTCCAGGCCATGAAGAAATTCTGGCACTACATTCTTCAGAGAAAAGTGTATGCCATCGTCCTGGACCAGGCTGTCAAATCTTTACTACTACAGAGTAAACTAGGAAAATAACAAGGGAAATGGATGGCCATCCTCCAGGAATATGACCTTGAGATGCAACCAATGAAAATAGTCTGAAGCTAGGGACTATGTAAAGCGATGGCAGAAGTCACTCCAAACATTGAGTGCCAAACTTATACTGTGGATTCCATCACTCAAGATCTATGGTATACTGATCTAGTATACCTATTGCTCAACAAAAGGTGCCCAAAGGGGCTCCCTCCTAAAAAAAATTGCACCCTATGATTGAAAAGTGCACACTTCATGATAAAAAATGGAACGCTTTTTCGCATAAATTTTGAGGGGATTTACCTCCGATGCATAAACAGAGATGAAACTGCCAAAATGATAGAAGAATTCCATGATTAATTTGGAACTGGGCATGTGTTAGCTGACACCACTACCCATTAGATTCTCTAGGCTGGGTATTATTGGCCCTTCATCTTCAAATATGTTCACACTCACGTAAGGAAATGCCACACTTGCCAAACCACCACTTCTCATGAGCAGAACCTGGAAATGCCTTTATAGTCATTCTTTTAAGTTCGACCCTTTACCCAATGGGAATTTGATTTTATCAGGGAGATAAACCCCAACTCATCTACCAACCACTGGTATATTTTGACTGTGACCAATTACTATACCTGGTGGTCTGAGGGAATCCCATGCAAAAACAACACAGCGGATGTAGTCATCAAATTCTTGGAAGAAAACATCGTCACAAGATTTTGAATGCCCTTTGCTATCATGTGTGACAATGGTCTGGCATTTTATTTAGCATGGCTATTAGAATGGGCCTATCAGAGGAAGATCACACTAAATTTCTCCAACATCTATTATCCCTAAGGTAACGGCATTGCCAAGTATACCAATAAAAACTTGCTGGAAGTGATCAAACATTTTCTAGAGAAAAATCCCCAGGACTGGCACCAAAAGCTTAGGTTTTCCCTTTGGGAAGATTGTATCAGAATTAAGGCCGCACTAGGAACTTCTCCATTTCACCTGGTTTATGGCCAGAGTCCCATGTTCCCAATAAACTTACAAATCCCTATTTTACAATTCATGTGGGAATTCAATGCCTAGGATAACATTATGGGGGTTTGCCTCTTGAACCTGGTGAGAATGGAAGAACAAAGAGACACATCACTGGAACATTTTGCATGTCACCAAGCATTCGTCAAATGATGGTTTGAAAAGAGAGCCCAATACAAAGCCTTTCAAGTTTTGGATCTAGTCCTCTTGTGGAACAAGGCCCATGAGAAGAAAGGAAAACACACTAAGTTCCAAAGGCTCTGGCTTGGACCTTACCTAATTTTGGAGATCTGCAGGGCTAACACTTATCACCTCAACACCTTGACCAGAGAATTCATTTCGTTTCCTGTCAATGGATAGTTTCTCAAACAGTACTTTGAATGAGGTAGGAGGTAAGTTTTCCCAAAGTTGTTTTGTATGTATATATTCTTCCTTCCTATAAATATTTTCTCAGGACTCCCTGGGAGTGTCTTGTCCTTGTAAATAGTTGTCAGTGGCCCTCTGGGGCCATTTTCTGTTCTTTGTTCTATTTTGTCTCTGCTTTGCGTGTCTTTTTTTTTGGGTCCCCAGCGTGTTTCTCTCTTCTTGTAGACATGTATGCTTCGCATAACATCTAGTCCCTAGAATAATTTCTTATGCATTTCAGTTAATCCAGAATCTGTTGTTAGCTTGGTGGGATTTGTCCGCACTCTGAAGTTATTTTGTATGCATGGTAAAAGGTTATGGGTAATCTTCATCAGATTCACATCTTGAAAGTCTTGACATCAGTTAAAAAAAAATCTAAGAAGCAATTAATCGTATGATCCTTGAGAGAAGATCGGTTGCACTGGTTATTGGTCATGTCTGAAAATCAAAAGAATATCCCAGGTCTGGAATGTCTCTCCTATTCAGCAAATTAAAATGGATGGCAAGGTGAAAGAAGTACCTCCATAAAAATTAGCTAACCTTAAGGTTCACAGTGAAATAAGTACCGTCTTCCCCATCTTCAAAATAAAAGGAAGAAAAATGGAGAATAGAGAATTCCGGGATCCGGGGGATCGTACAAGATATGGCGATTTTGGTCTGATGCACTTAGTGTCATCTCTCTGTTCTCCTAGAAATCATCAGCTTGATTTTCTTCCAAAGCACACACTTCACAGCTGACAAGAGATTGAAGGATTGAATCAGGATGAGTTGGATTTTCTCAGACACCTCATGCCATGGAAGTGAAATGCTCCAAGTAAAGATGAGTCCCAGTTTTGCTAACAAGAGATTTTTTGGTTCTCCAATGTGCTAAGGCATTCATCCCAGTGAGTCACCATTTGTTATTCCCTACATACTCGGCCCTAAATTTTGGTAGCAAAATGTGGGGTTCCCCTTTTCACTTTTGGTTCCTTCTTTGTTTCTTTTGGCTTCTTTTGTTTTCTCTAGCCTTTGCCCCCGTGGGGCCGTTGTTGTTTCCTTTTTGGTTTTCCTTGCTTTGGAGCCTAGTAATGGAGTGTTTTGTTTCTTTGTGCCATCCAGATTATAGAATTTAGGATTCTCATGCAATTTCTTCCTATTTAGTTAGAGGGTGCGGTTGCACAAGGTTCCCGGGCCCTAAGTCTGGAGGTTTGCCTTTTTCTCAGGACTTATAGAAGGAAGTGGTGTGTTTTCACCTAAGGGTATAAATTGGGTTTCACTTTTCACTTTTACATTTACCATGAACAAATTACCCTCGGAGTGATTAAGAGCGATTAAGAGCAATTTGTGAAAATTACCAGCGAGCTAAGTACGTTTGCTTTGAGTATTTGGCAGTGAAGTTGGTGTTTGAGCTTGTTCATGCTTCCAGTTATCCTACAGGGTCTTCGGTGTGTTTGTGGTTTGTGAAGCTATTCTTCTGCAGAGCACCTCCCATGCCCTTCCCTTTGCATTCCTATTTTTAAGGTAGGCCCTTCTGGTTCTTCATTTTCTTTTCTCTTTTCTTTGTTTCTTTCGTTTCTGGTTTTCTTTTACTTTGTTTGTTTTGTTTTTGTCTTCTTCATCGCCTCCCATTGGTGGGATGGCTTTGCAAGGGTTGTCCAACCCCTGGGTACTTGTAAATAGTGTGGATAATGTAAATACTATAGTTTTATGTAAATATTTTTCCAGTTGTAAGTAGTCATCTGTAGGTGTTTGTAAATTTGTCTGTGTCTATGAGGTGGTTTGTATAAATTCATTCCTCAGCCTCCTGTTCTTCGAAGGTCTATAAATAATGTGTATAGCTTGAAGTCTATATATTTTTCTATAAATTTGCATGTGTGGTCTATGTATTCCATCATGTCTGACCCATCCTATGGTGAGCTAACTGTGCCCTTTTTCATTGTGTACCCAAATTTGAGCTCGCCCACCTGGATCTTGCTAGACTCAAACTCGGCACCTTGCCTGTTCAAGTTACAGCCTTTCTCTCTCCTCCCGTCACTTCGACATTGATGGCAGGGTTAAATTCCCCCACATGTGAGCATTTAAAATCATCCCAAGTGGCATACATTTCATCTGTTTCAATATGTCTATCACCTTTAATGCCATTACTCTGTTTATTGCATGACCATGTGACAAGCCACGTCAGCCTAGTACGGATTATTGTCTGGTCACTTCAATAACTGCTAGTTTCTCCACTTTGGGTTCCACATAATCCCATGACCTTCATCACATTTGTCGCATGGACTAGAACCTCCAAGACCCCTGAGTATTGACCAAATTCAAATTAAGCTATTGTTTATTACATTTCTGGGATTTGATGCAAGCTAACATCTTTTTGAGAACATGTGCAAAATGGCGATGAAATCTCTGGAACCAAGAAATTTATTATATTTAATTAATTATATTAATAGTTTTCTGGTCTTGCAGGCTATCAACAATCCATCAACCAACATTTCTGAGGTATCTTCCCCTCCTGGAAGTGCCAAACTCCCGACCACCTCAACAAGAGTGGCCACCAAGTCAAGGGCCAAGAAGGCACTAGAGAAGCTCCCACTCACATCCAAATATCTGAAGGATGGTACCCTCATATGATCCAAGGTGGATTCTAAGTTACAACTAATCACCGACACTGATGGGATGAATTGCAGGGCTCAGACAGAATAATTGTTACTCAGTGTTCTGCAAGAGATAGTATATTGAAGAACATGGCCGCCTCCCATATCATCAAAGCCGCCTGCTTCCCTTACTCTATGCATGCCCCAAAATTGATACTAACTCTGGAAAAACATTACAACACCACCATCTAGGCTGTTATACTTGTTGCTTCTGTTCCAATGGGCTACCTAATGCCCTTAGTGTCTCTTGACACTGCTACATTTGCTTTGGGGCTGGAAATTCCCAGGTTCTCCAATTCTATTGTCATCTCCCGGTTCGCATCACTACAAGAATTCAAAAAGGTTCATTAGGGAGTCCAGAAGCACCTCAATAACCACTGGCTAAAGACGCCAAAGAAAGACTACAAGAAGATGAAGTTGGAGATCCCCCGTGCAGATTTCAAAGAAAGCATCCAAGCGGGGATCATATTTCTATGTTGAGTCTGTAGAGAATCACACGCCCAAGATTTTTCACCGTGGATGTACTACTTCTTGTATGGCATCTCCACTAACAGGAATAATTTTGACTGGGCAACTATTATTTCCAACCATGTAGACTTCTAGCTCAACATGGTCAGACAAACACCGAAGTTCTACATGACTTCGTATGTTCTATGGGCACTGGCACAGTAGAGACCCAAAATTTAGGGTTTAGTTACAGTGGGCTTCCTTGGGACTAGGCCCAGCCAGAATGCACCTTGGGATCATTTTCCCCAAATTCAATGGGAAGCCAACTTCCCCAATTTTTGCTAAGTAAATGATACCTTTGTTTACTTGAACTTTTTGATACCATCTCGGGATGTCGGTTATAGGCTATCAAAGGAGGCTATGGCCTTGGTGAGTACATACAACAATTATTTTATTCAATTTCAACAACATTCTTATATTTGGGTGATTGGGTTTACCAGAGAGCCCTACCTATTACGCAAGCATTGTGGGGATAGAATTATTTTTATGGAGTTTTTCAAGGAAATCCTGGAGCTCCATGCACTTTATGGAGTTAAGAAAGTTACCTCCATCCCATTCCCGATCACCTGCGGGAACTATTCTTGCAGCCTTGCAGCGGCCAAAGAGGCCGATAATGAGTTAAAAGGTCTAGGGCTAGTAGAGTTCCATCTAGTGCAGAATAATATTGACCCACTTGAAAAAATAAGCATGGTATTTCCTTAGGTGTCAACGCCCCACAAGCCTCACTTGGAGGATTTTTTGGCAGATTGCCAAGATGACTTCGACGTCCGGGGCTTAAAGTATGAGAGGATGACCAAAGGGATGATGAAGTGCCTTGACCTTCAGACCTTTCCAAAGGATTTTTCAGATACCAAGCCCGTTGAGGACCCATCATACAAATTATAGGGAATCGATAAGTTGGATCTCCCTCTGGTTGATTGGGACACCCTGAAAGTTTTGACAATTGAGAACATCACCCAGGGCATTGTGCAGCGTAGTCATAAATATTTTGCATAAGTATGCAAGAAAATTACTCACCAGGGTCCAATTTTGTGGGGGTCCATTTTTGCCTCCATAGTGGGCGGATAAAACAGAGATAAGGGGAAAGCAAAGGAGAGTACCCTGGTCCTGGCCCCATCCTCAGTTCCACTCCCTATCCTGGAACAACTTCACACCTAGCTCGAGGAGTCCCGACAGGTGGGTGAAATAATGATCACAAGGCTTTCTCTCAGTCTCCCAATTACTCTAGTGGGATCCACCTTCCCTTCAGGCTCATCATCACTTGCAACACTAATGAGCCAGGTGGTAAACATAGAGGAGGAGAGTGCAGCTATTTTGGATTTCAGGGTCCTGCTGTAGACAAGGAGGAAGAAATAAAGGGCACATAACCCTCAACCAAGCACAGATGTAAGCCCCGAGCAAACAGGAAACATTCCTATTGAGCTTATCCCATCCAGCCCCAAAGTAGAAGATCAGCCAGAGGCCTCCCCTCCCCACAAAATTTTTTACAACATCTTCTAGACTGATGATCTGGTAAACCTGCACGAAGGTGTAGAGTGGGCAGTGGAAGAGATCATTGCACAAGAGGTGGAAAATATCCCTGGGGAGGGAGAAAGACAAGAAAAAGATATTTCCCAGGAATAAGAAGCCTGGGAACACAAGCAACAGCAAAGTTAAGAACAAGAAAATATACCAAGTGTGGAAGAAACACCAATCCCAGGGACCAAGATAGGAGAGAGGCAAGTGCAAGATGAGCAACCAAAAATGGCTGGGGAAATTGGACCTTTGGGAGTAATTGTACCCATAGTTGTTACACTAAAAATGCCTCTAGTTACTCTTGGTGACCCGTTACCCTAGAAAATGGCATTCAGCAAGGTGGTCTTCATAGCCTAATAGTTGAATCCAGGCCAAACACCTTCACCTCCTCTAGAAAATGTGCCCCTAGAGGAGAATGTCCCGATGGATAATGTCGAAGAAATTCCGCAACATCAGGATATGGGGGAGAACCCCAGAAACATGGATACAGATACCACAGGTGCTAGGGAAGGTGGGGTCCCTGACACCACAGATGAAAATGCCACTAAGGCTGGAAAAAAAAGGAATCCTAGGAGCGGAGAAAAGGATTCTACAGAGACTAGAGATGTCAAAGAAGTGCGGCCAGCCCCCGAAGGAAATCCCGGTATCAAGGACCTAGCCGTAAGACCACCCCCACCACCACAATGGTTGGTAGAGTCAAAAAAAAGGAGGCCCCAGTAGCAGTGAGAGCTCCCCTCTCTCTGGCTGAAATGATGGTGCAAAAGGAAGAGCCTAGGAAGCCCAAGAGGCCCCAAACCCTCCATACCCTTCAGACCGGTCCGGGAGGAAATACAGTCATGGTGGTAGCGATGCCTCCCCTAGACACAAAAGAAGTAATAGTAGGAGCTTCTAAATATACAATCATCAAAGTTTCTCTTGGGAGGAGAGACAAATAGGGCAAGTTGGACCTGTTAAAAGAGGCTAGCCAAGCGATTGAGGCCCGATACGACAAACAAACCCAAAAACTAAAGGAGGCAAAAGAAACAAATGCCAATCTCCTTAAGCTTCTTATAGAGTTGACACAGCCTCTAGCTGCAATTCCTCTGGAGGCCTCCTCCTTCGGAACACCACTTTTGCAGGGTGATATAGATGCACTAAGAACAATGAACAAGAAAGAACAAGCTGTCAATGAGTGGGTGGCTGATCAGGTTGGACCCGTAAGGTGCTTCCTGACAGCCACACTCCCCAACCTCCACCAATCTACTAACATTTTTGGCTTGGTGAATGTGTGTCATTTCCCAGTGGGAGGGGGAGATTGAAAGATTCAAAGAATGGATAAGTGAATTATAAGAAATAATGAACATCGGGGAGGATATCATCATCGATATAGGAATTTTGGGAGAAGAACATTTCAGGTTCCTCTGGTTCTAGCACTCCAGACTTGGTCTCAAAATAGAGATAAGAAAGAAACTGGTAGCGGCCTTAAAGGTTAAAGTCCCAGAAATTGAAAATTCTTTAAATTTATATGTGGCATTTGTTACAAGGGTTTCTATTGTTGATCCCTTCAGCACCGATTAATGCACTCTGGTGTATTTTGTTGTGAGAAAGTTTGGTGAAATGACAGAATCAAGGTTCCATAATCCTAGAGATTTTGATAAGGCAAAGATGTCGCATCTCTCCCGCATGTTGCTCTGGGCCCATGATGTAGCAAAGGTGGGGGTAGAGATTAAAGAAGGTGCCCGGGATGTGGGCGAACAGTTGGAGGTAGCCAAAGAGCACCAAAATTGTATAAAAGAGATAGACAAAGAAGGAATCCTCTAGATCTTGGAGGCATTCAAAAGAGTATAAGGTAATAAAGTTCTCCAATCTCTAGAGATTTTCTCTAGCAGGGTGGAATTTTACAAATTTGATTATTCTTTGAGTGTAAGATCCTGAACTCTAGAATTCTGAGTCCAAAGTTTTGTATTCATTCACAGTGATCTGCATCAAGGTTCCCCAGAGCCAACCGATCACTGTCAAGCAGTTAATAAGAGTCAGAATGTAGGTGATCCAAATAAAGATATGTTAGGCAGAAGAGATGGTTCTAACAGATGATTCTCCCAAGGTGTCACTCCTACATTAACTACCTGGTGCACATCGAAGACAGGGAACCACAATTTTCATTTATGAAGCATGTAGCCTAGGTTACCGGGATAAGCAAATTTCTTCCATAAGTACCTCATCTCTCTTCTCTAGGCTGATTCTTCTAGATTTATCCTCTATCTTCTTCTTCTATCTTGTTAGACCTCTGTACATCCCAAGGTGATTGTAAGTGGTGCAGGTTGTACCAGCCATGGATAATGTATTATATTTGGCAAGTGTGTAGATAGATTAGGGAAAGTTTTAGGTCAAGTTTGTGTATAAATAAGAATTTTGATGCCATAACAAGGATCAGAGAAATTGATGATTTTGTAGTCCCACAAGTAATAGAAGCATAGCATTTTTGAGTCCTTTGCATTTAGCATTTTACCTTCAATTGTTCTCAGGAGCTCAATGCTCAGTTGTTCTCAGTAGCTTAGAATGCTCCCTTGGAGCCATGAATGTACTCGCCAGTGATGCTTAAAATGTTTTCAAGATAATGAAAGAAGGAGGAACATCTTATGGCCATGTGTTGTGTTTTTCTAATCTCTGAGGTTATCAAACATCTTTTGTGCATTATGTTTCTTATATCCTTTTCTCCTATGTTTTAGTTTAGATTAATGATCTTATCTCCCCTTGCTATTGAATGCATGTAAATTATTAGTTCATTGTGTATTTGATATTTACTATAGTTTCTTGCATTGGAGCATTGTTTGATGTTTGAATATATATTGCATAACTATAGGGAGAAGTATACATCTAACCTTAATCTATCTTTTGAGTTTTCTTTGATAATCCAAATGCTTGTAGGAAACCCCATCCCATTTGAAATCCCTGAAAAGATGAGTAAAAAATATCTATCCCCTCAAACAAAAGTCACCTACCCAACTTAGCTCCCCCGCACCATCAAGACCCAACTACCAGGTGCTTGGAGGCTAGGAGAATTCATTCTCCGGTAAACCTCTTCAGGCAGAGTTGGTCAATACCCCGATACCTGGTGACAACTTGCCTCTTTTGGTAGAGACGGTCACAAAGTCCCATCAACACATACCAGACTATGATCCTAGGACATTGGATCCAGAGTCATTAACAAAGTATGGTGAACTTTGTAAAAGAAAGGTAATATAGGAAAATCTCAAAAAGGAGCACAAGAACTCACAAGTCGTGGAGAACACAAATGAAATACTTTTGCAGACTATACATGACACTAAAATTGATCAAAGTACACCTATACTTTATCAATTAGCAGTTCTTACCGATTTCATCACATCACAAAATATAGATGCAGACAAGGAAATAGAAGAACATGCTGAGTAGAAGTGTCTATACAAGCTTATAGAGAAAATCAGCTAGGAAGTGGTAGAACAAAAGGTAAAACTTTCTAAATTATTTACTACTATAGAAATGATAATATTAGAAGTAGTAAACATAATTCAAGAGTTGTGCACATTAGAAACTTTCACTACCGAGCAAAGTGACAAGTTGGCCAAAATTGATGAAGATATTAAGGCAAGTACACAAGGTCTTACAACCGATGACAATGCATTCAAGTTGCATTATGAGAAGCTAGTAAAATCTAATGGTTGAGACTAGAGATTCAAGAGGAAGAATCCAAAATCTAAGATGAGGAAATCGAGCTCCAAGCTCTACTACTACCAAATCTCACATTACTACAACAACATATGGCATCGGCAAGAACATTGATTGCCACCTTGAAGATGTCTGTTACAGAGAGCATATATGATATGCACACCAGACTCACCTTGGAATTCATGACCCTTGAGCACCTCAAAGAGAAATGGGAAAATATGATGGAAGACATTAAGAAATCACATTCCCACATTTTTGACAAATGGTAAGTATTACACCTTTGTCATTATTTTCAAAAAAAGGGGGAAATTATATGATAAAAGGGGAAATGATAAGGTCAAAAGAGGAAATAATAAAAGGGGACTTATGTGTATATATGTATAAAGAAAGAAACATATACATATACTATACCAAGGCATGCACATAGGGGGAGTCATATTGACAAGATAAATACATGATGTATATACTAAACATTTTAGTTTTGCACTATCATTTTTTGATACTAATGTCTATTGGTTGTATTTCCTATTTTTGCTAGTTCTCCTGGTTCCTTGTCCTGCTCTCTGAGTTCTGATGTTCTCAATTCAGCTATCTCTCATTCACCATGCCCTTACCTCTACCATGTTTCAGGTTTTCAAGTCTAAACTTTTCTCATTATGCAAAAACCCTGAAAAACCCTAGGCTATCCAAGTATTAAACGATGAATTTAAACCCTAGGTCATGCCTTATGTTTCAGTGTTACTTTTTCATTCACTAAAGGCATGTGTTTTAAGTTAAGTCACCTCATCGTGTTACCCCAGTCAAATATTCCATTTGTCTTCCCGACTTTGCTTTTTCTTTGTGTCGCGTACTCTCGTTTAACTTCCGAATATTCCTTTAGCGTTCTGAGACTTAGTGATTTCTTTCAGTCGGATAGTCGCAAGATCTTCATGTTATAAGGCTTTATAAAGATGGGACCCACTATTAGTCAGGTGATCGCGGGAGAAATCAAACAGTTATGAAAATGTTCTCAGACTTTGCGATTACTTCATGTCGCGTTGTCGCCAAATCAAGCCAAAGTTAACAGTTAAGTTTTCCTTCAGTCGCGTGGTCTCGAAATAGAACAGCGGTTAAAAGATTTCAACTCAGACTACATGACTAACCATCTATGGTTTACAATAATTCTTAGTTAGGATGTCACCAGAATAGGATAAATGTTTCAGTTTTCCAGTATGCAGTAAGAGGACAAATGATCGAGTGACATCTGACATAAAGTAAGTGGGTTATCGCATGGCCGCCAGAAGGAGAAAAGGGATTCAGCGACTTCGAGACTAAGGTGCTTTGCCTTCAGTCGTAGTGTCTAAGAAAAATTTAAGGGTATGTCTAAACATTAAGTGATTAAGTGACTGCCGTCAGATGAAATAATTAGAAGATCCAACGGTTGTCGCAATGTCTGGGAAGAAAAGTGCCCCAAGGGAAAATTCCTTCCGACTTGGCGATTAGGGTATGTCACAAAGTTGTCAGAAGAAAAGAAAAGGCACATATAATGTGTTAAGGTAAAGTTGAATATATCTCCCGACTGGGCGACTAAGGTTGTCGCATAGTCTTCAAACCAAATAAAATCATCTAGCGACAAGGAGACAACCGTAAAGGTTAATGGTAACGGCTAGTCGCGAAGTCTCAGAAAGAATGGTGAGTTAAGGTTAACTATGCATGACTTTGATTTCATTTATGTCGCGTGATCGCCAGATGATCACTTGGGTCAGCCAAGGTTAAGAAAACACATTGTCGCCAGGTCTTGAGTTGGAACCATGGTTAATGACAAAGGCCTGCAACAAAGAGACTCAATGCAGTCGCAAGGTCGCCTAATTACAAAATCTAAAAAATGGCGGTAGTTTTCTGATATGACAGAGTAAATCTCTTGGCAACCAATCAAAGGCGCATATTTTGATTACTATATAAAAATATTAGCTGAGATGTGAGACAGACAATGAATTAGAATGTGACATGTCAGCTCTCTTAAACGTTATATGATTTCTCCGAGGATTCATTTTTAAAAATTTGATTTCCTGTCAACTTCAGCAACTACAACTAGGTTTTTCAAGTTCACGGCATGGAAAATTAATGGCAGAATTGATGTTTCTAAATTATGAGATGTGTACTCTGAATGAAGGCTATAAGGAGTTGATGGTGCACTCATTCCCATTCACCATGCTTTCAATTTTCAGAGCCAAGTTACTAATTTCCAGGAGAGTGATATTTTTCTTAGTTTGCAGTATATTCAAAATTGATCAGAGAGTTCTAAATTGCAGGAGATTGTGCTCAGAGCAAACATCTGATATTTGAGATTAGATTTGTTTCAATATCGGTAAGAAAAGAGATTCAAGGTGTTGCAAGGATGAGCCGAGTTGTGAGTGTCGCTTCAACAAGTGGAGGCAATGGAGAAGAACAGAAAGGAAAAGCTAGTTTCTCTGATGAGTTTCTCCATCTTCTGCCAGGTTCAACACAGAATAAGAAGGCCGATGCTAGTGTCCTCCTAGATGATTACAAGAACATTCAAGATGCTGTGACCCCGGGCACAACAGGTTTCTCTCTTTTCACCTATTTCTATAAAAACTCTAATAAGCCCATCCCAGTTTCAAACCCTTGGACATGCGGTCTTGCTAGGTTGCTTGTTCCTAATGTTTTCTTAGATGTAGACCTATTTCTTGACCTAGAAAATCACTATGATGCCTTGACAAAGACCATTAAAAGGGATGATGGCACTGCCTTGCTAATTTTGAACAGAAACTCATTTATACAAGCCTTTGGCTTATTCAGCACCATGTCTACAAAAATTGACATGACAAGGCAGGAGAAGAGATACAGTTCCAAGCCTGGTATTGCAAAAGGCTTATTGCAGAAGCATATGTTAAAGGAATTGAAAAATTACTTAGGTCCTATGGTTGAGCCCTATCCATATTACTACAAGGACCTACACTTCTACGTCAAGTATAACACTTATGCCTTGTGTAGAGTGCTAGGGATTGATAAAAATGCAGAGAGAATCAGTTCTGGCATCTTAATGATGGTATTAGACCTGCAAGAGGTGCATTCAAGCACCAGCTATGATTACATACAGTATATAATATATAAAATGCATGAGGGTTTTGTTGCAACCCAGAAGAGATTAAAGAACCCCAAGGAGAAGGAGCCAAAATTCTTGCATTATTCAGTCCTAATGCACCTTCTCTTATACTTCAATTTTGTAATCATGAATACACATAACTTGTCTCCTCAAAGATTCTATCAGACACAACCAAATCCTATCCAGTTTTGGGTTAGGGTTTGGAATTATACTTCTAGAGAGTGTGACTACTGTGCATTCCAGAATTGGATTGTGTATCCAATTGTGCAGAGTTTGGGGACAAGCAGAACTAGAGTCCCATTGAAGATCATAAAATTGCTTAGGCCCTGCAATTATAAAGAAAATTGGTTTGGAAACCACAACTGGGGTGATTTATTCTTGGAGGAGAATTTCACCATCATCAGAGTATATGGGTGTATTCATCCACCCCATTTATTGCCTTATCATGTGCCTATGAGAGTAGCTGCTATGGAATTCATTTGGCAGTTGATGTTAACTGATAATGAGCACTTTTCACCACATAAAAAGGGGACTATAACCCCTAGGTAGTTCAAAATTGCAAATTTTACAATTTGTAAGAATGCCATAGATGAAGTGGGTCAATGGTTGGAGAAATACAGAACGGGGGCAGCCCCTTATAGGTACATTGAACCAAAGGGCTTCATGGCAGGGGTTAGGAAGTTGTATACTCCTACTATCCCTAATACCAACGTTCATTGTGAATGCATAGAAGAAGATTCAACAAGGAACATCTTGGATGAAGATGAAATTCATATGAGAAGATTGAGAATCCAGGAGTTGCTGAAGCTGCAGACACAAATAAAAAGAAATGGTTGTCATTTGGGGGTTTTTACCCTGATCTCTCATATTTTGATAGGATTAAGGCTATGATAGAGAACTACTATGTGCTAGTAGAACAATTGGATATAGTCCTAGATAAGAAAGGTTCTCAATCACCTGAACACTCAGAATCAGAGTATGAGAGTGATGATGACATTCATTATGCACGTCCTCCTGTGAATCCTCCACCACAACAAGCCCCAGACCAAGAAATGGTTGAGATCCCACAGTTGCAGTGAGCAGAAGGACATATAATAGATCTAACAGTTGCTACACAGCCAGATGATGTAGAAGAACCAGCTGCAAAGAGGCAAAAGTTGGAATTAGGATAGCCTTCAGAGGAGGGCCAAAGTAAGAAAAAGGATAAGGCTAAGGCCTTAGTACCTGGCACCAGGTTATATGATCATAACCTGAGAAAAGCAATCAAGGAAGGCAAGAAGCAATGGCTTGACCTAGAGGATGAGGTTGAGGTACCACTTAGAGCCTGTGTTGATGAAAGATTGCTTCATCAATAAAAATTCTTAGATGATGATAGCTTTGTGAAGACAGAGGAGTTTAAATATTTCCTCAGGTGGCACAAAACAGAGCAGATAAGGTCCCAATTAACTGTGGATGGAAAAGACATAATTACAAATGAAGCCCTAGTGGCCTTACAAAATTATGATCCTGAGAATGAGGATATCTCTCCTGAGGATGCCAGGAAAATGGTGCTAGGAAGTGGCATATTATTGGCTAAAGGATGGCATTCGGCATCTTCTTTCATTATAGATCAGATCAGAAAGTAGCCTGACCTTAAAATGGTTAGTGAAGTCCAGGTGGGAGAAATGATCAAAGGATTTGGGTATAACCCAAAGTCTCAGGCCTTTGCAATGTGGAGCTTAATACCTAAGGATCAAAAGCCCCAATTAGTGAATATTCAAGAGAATATGGTGGGGAATCAGATGGTGCGATCAGTACAAAATATAGGGGACTTAGAAATCTCCCAAATTATGACACACTAGGCTCAACTCAATGAGGATAAAACAAAGCAATTGTCTGAAAGGTATACTACTCTGTTGGAAGAAACAAGTGCACTGTCTAAGGATAGAGACATGTGCCATATACAACTATACTAGAGGGATCAGCTGATAAAGACATTGACAGATGAATTGGAGGCTAAGCCTGAGATAAGGTATGTGCCTGCACAACCACCACCAAT
>MU227475.1:3221091-3259519 GCA_018584345.1 Thuja plicata | reverse complement strand
GGAACAAAAGGTGGATGAAGAAAAAGGAAATGCAATAGCTTTGAAAGCATTGAAAGGTATATTACAACATAGGATTGAGATTTTAAAAGACAAAGCTGATGTTGTAATCAATACATATAATAAGCTGTCAATATTGCATACTGAGGTAATGGGATATCTTGCAATTCTAAACCCTTAATTCACAAAATGGTCTGCCAGGGCAACTTTGTTTGAGAAATTGTCATCTCTACAAGCCATAAGACCAAATTTTCGTCCAATAGTCACAGAAGTGGAAGATGAGATCAAAAGAGTAAACATTGCACTCTCATTCTTCAAAGGCAAGTTGAACCAGATAGAGGCTAAATTGAGTCTCTTTTCAAGTGACTTCAATAGTTTTGTTCCTGCTTTAAAAGGAGATGATGATCAAGTCAAAATCTATAGATGCCTGGAAAAGTGAGTTTGACACCAAGATGCCTAGTGAAGAGGCTTTTATTTTAGGAACAGAGGTTGATGTAGACAGATTCAATAAATTATTGGATGAGGCCTTCAAAGTAGAAACAGATATCAACAAGTTCCTACTTGATGTCAAAAACATCACTGATGTGAGATGGGACAGGCAAAAGGTGTAGGTACAAAGTACTTAGGACTTCAATTGGCCATCAGACGATGAATTAAAGGCATGGGAAGTCATGACAAAACCAAAGAAAAAGAAGCCTTTAGTAGAGGAAGAAATTTTGGAGGATGAGTGAGGTAAACACTTGGCACTGCACTATTCAAAGACAAGATGGACAGTTATTACAAAAGGAGATTGTAGGTGAGAAGGCGAGCATAACTATCTGAACTCAGCATAACTACTACCAGCTACCACTTACAAATCTGATTGCAGTCACCAGATCGGGAGAAGAATAAGAGTATCTGTTTATACCTTTTTGACTCAGTCCTTTCACTATTTCTTCTCTCTCTTTCTTTTATCTCTCTTGTAACTTTAGGGTTAGGTTTTCCTCAACCATCCGAAGCTTGTTGCATCCTTAAGGGATTCCAAGATGGTCATAAACCTATATATAGCATAAGAATTATAATAGTTAAGGGTCTTTGATGTTGGAACATTTTGGAGAAGAGACAATATATCACAGAATTCAGATATTCTAGTTTCTGTCTATATTTTGAAGCTGTGTAATCTTTCATGTATGGCAAGCTGGATCATATAAATAATATACGGTGCAATTTTACTCTCCTATATTGCTGTCTCTTTTTCTTTGTATGTGCTCTTCTATGTTAAGTTTACAAGGTGTTCTAAAACATTCTGGTTATAAGGTAACCATTTGATTACTTGCAAGTTTCTTTCAAGGAAAGAACTAAGTTTTGTAAGTAATTTTAGGGAGCATACTGCTTTGTTTAAGGATTTGATAGAATAGATTTGAGGTGACAGGGTAGCTTGTAAGGCAACTTACCTGAATTGTATGTGAACTGTAAGGCAGTTTACTGTGTTTTTTTTTTATGATATCTTAGCTTATATTTGACTCTGTAGCCCAAAGGATAGGCACTGGTTCATAAAATAGTCTGATAATCAATCTTTTTCTAAGTTATTCCAATATATCAAAACCAAATCAATCAAAACACTTTGTTACTAAGAACAGATCAACTAAACTTGTTAAGGACCTATGTCAGCAGGACACTGTCCATATTATTGATTCCTTGAAGAGTGAATCAACTAGGTTATCCCTCCTACAAGAAAAGGAAGAAGGATGAGAATCCTTGTATCACTTATTGTTGTTATGCTTATAACTATGGTTTGTATGGTTATATCTTGCATTTGGTTATGCTTGGTCATTTGCAAGGTAATTCATAAGTTGGTTCAATAAAGATACATAACAAATCAGTGTCCACATCAACAAATACTGTGTAAACAGAAATCTTAAGAGGTAAAACCTGCCTGAGTATTTGTGGAGCTCAAAAATGAAGAAGGACCTTATCCAGTCCTTAGCAATTAGGCTTTTCTTGTCTTTGAATCAGTATTAGAAGGCATAGTGTTCAAATAGTCATTTCAAGCACTGTGATTCATACAAGAAAAATCCCTAACAATGTCAAAGGGGGAGATTTATGATCATATTTTTTTATTAGTATACAAAGGAAATAGTTTTTGAACTGTCGATAACATGATCACCGAAAGACAGGTTTACAATGAAACCCGACACTACAGTTCATAGAGTTCACTGAAACTAGTCTTCACCGACAGAATGGTTACAGTGTAAACTGACAGACAGTCTACAAACAAAACCGTGAAGAAAAATGTCTACAAGGACATCACCGATGAAATACTATAGAGAAACCCAAACACCAGTCTATCAAGAGACAACTTTATTTCTAAGAAATGTGGATCTGAGTTACACGTCAGATAAAATACTTAAGTTTTATAATTAGCTTTAATGCTTATCTTTAAAACAATTTCTTGAGGGACAATTAAAGCATATGTAATTATTTTAATCAAACTAACTGATTGAAAACATACAAACCAGGAGATCAAGGTCAAGTTGTAAACCTTTGATCATAGAGTTTTTATTGTAAAGTGTGAAACCTAGATAGGTCAATATATTGTATAAATAGATGTAGAAATCAATCAGACAATGATGATTGTAGCCACAACAGGCATCTAAGGATCAGAAAGAGAGTTTTATGCAGAAGGACAACAAAAGATGAAATCAATTATGAAGAACAAGGTTCAAGGCTACCGAGTAGGACAAAGGTATTAATCAATCACTATAGGTGATACACATAAATTGTGAACTTAAAGGATCTGTACTTAGCAATTCAAGATTGCATATAATCAGTTCAATAAGTATTTTTGACTACATTCTAACAAGTGTAGCAAATAGAAGAAATCATTTAAGAAGGTGGATTTAACAATCCTTATATAAATCTCTTAACTGAGTGCACACTTAATAGTGTTGCTAAATCTCTTAACCGGGTAAACCTAACCAGTCTAAAATGTTACTCCTAACAGGGTAAGATCATCAGAAGTGATCAAACTTGTAGCCTTAACTGACACCTTCCATTTTGCAGATAGTAGAGCTTTGTGGGTTTCATCCCCACTGTAGTTTTTACCTTCTAACAGGGGTTTTCTGCGTTACCAATTCTTGTGTCATGTGTACTTAAATTTCATGAATGTTTCTATGAATTTTTACATGCAATTAAGTTTATTTTTTGATATTACATGCATAAGATAGAAAATCATCTATGGTCGGTAATGCAAGGAATTGATTACTAAAGAATTAAGGGTTAATTGACAAAAAATTTAAGGGTACTGATTCATCCCTCCCCTCTTAGTACACACCATTCCATTATTCCAACAATGGTTTTGTCTATTTTCAATAAAATTAGGCGCAACTTTTCTTATTTTGGTTGGGAATTGGTTTAATTATTCTTCTATGGTATTCATATGTATGCAAAACACTGTTGGAAGAGGCCCTTTAAGTGGCTTTAAGTGACTATATTTCTTTGACTGAACAAATTATTTTAGGCCAATCTTGTCGTATGTTTTAGCAATCTGAAATTTATTTTTAGATTGATGGTTTTTATTATGGGAAATGATGATTCCAATGGGCCCAAAAGGAGGAAATCACAACTGAGAGGGGGGTGAATCAGTTGTACACACTTAATAAAATTTATCTTACTTAAACCATTTACAGATCTGAAAGATAAATAGTAATGCAAGATCCACAACACATAACATAGAACACCAAGATTTGTGCATGAGGAAACCCAACTAAGGGAAAACCCTGGTGGGAGTTAAACCCACTAGTTAATTGCACTATGTTATAAGTACTATCCGGTTAAGAGAAAATGAATACAAAAGGGAATGCACATACATTCACAGGCCCACTACCTAGAGCACACTACTCATAATATAATGATCTGGCCCTCAGTCAGGTTCATTGATCAATTCTAATAACAATTCATAGGGGTGGACAAACTATCCAATATCTGAACTGACTTATAGCATTTGCAATTCCAATACAGTTCCAATGAAATACAATCTCTACCACAATTTTAGCATAAAAATATCTTTGCATATACACCACAACCACACACTCTCATCATAATTATAGAATGATTTCCCATTATATACATATTAGAATGAATATTTCATCAACAATGTTGGCTAGCACCTATACACAATAATGATACAAATATTATGCACAAACTTCAAGGTGATCCAAATTAAGTCAGTCAAGACTAAGATAGGATCAAAATAATATCCTCAAATACGCAACAACTTCACCAAAACCGCACCAAGAATCACAACACTTTACTCCACCAAGTCAGCTAAGACTTAATTAGAGAAACACCAACATGCTAGCTAAACACCACATATAATTGATGAAGGGTGTTCCCCTTATTAACACAAAACACAAAAAAGATGAGAATAACAAGATTTACAAAGACAGGAAATGGGCTTTCTATTATCCACCATGAAAGTTACAATATTTAGAAATATAATAGGCACAGCCACATGCATAGCCACATGGGCATTTTATTACAATAATCTGCAAACCAGAGCCACCAGATGCATAACCTAGAACTTCTCTAGACAACCCTATGAGCCTTCAATATATAGCCAATTTTAACCACCCAAGAAGATTCTAGAAATCAAACCCAAAATCTTGAGTTCAACCAACCCTAAGATATAATTATTCATTTTTATTACATTAGACTAGGCCCAAACAACTTCAGAACCCAAAAAGAACTTTTGAAGAAACTTTAACATTTTCAAGTTCATGTAGAGAAACTTTCAGAGACCATAACTCATCAACTGTTGACCTGATGGGCCACCATAACCCCATTTTGGAAATTCCATGAAGTGATCTACAATGCATCTCTAATTCAAGCTCCATTTACCCAAGATTTTGAAGCCTCTAAAGCCTTCAAAACTGAGTTCAAAGTTTTTGTACCTTGCTACTAATACCAAAAATATCCAATATCTACAAAACTAGACTTGATCTGGAAATGAAACTTTACTGGTAGGCTGATACAATCAAAGTGAACCTCTAGGGAAGAAAATAGAACATTCCAAGCTCAAACAAAAAACTTACTAAAAATAGTAACTTTCCAGAAATAGCAACTCTACACAAAATAGCCCTTATTGAAAAGAAACCAGAAAATATTTTTGGGTGATGCAAGATTTCTCTTACACCCAGGATTCTCCTGCATCTGTGATCAGGGGTAATTTGAGAAGTGAACCTATCACATCTCATGTGGTCAAAGGAAAACCAAGATGGTTAACCTCCTCCCTTGATAGCCATGATGAATCTTTTATAAGTCATCCATACTAATATTCTCCCATTGCTTCTCTAGTACGGGTAATGGAAGATATAATCTTGTATTCTACTTCACTCCTTTTTCCATCTGACCTAATCTGCAACCTTGTAAAAATCTCTTAACATATTGCTGCAACTATGGCCAATAATAATTCTCACTAACTAAAGAAATGGTTTTATCGCACCCAAAATGTCCAGCCAGTGCTCCACTATGATTTTCTTTGATTAGATTTTCCCTCATGGAGCTCTTTAGAATGCACAAGTGACTACCTCTAAACAAAATATCATCCTGGATTATGAAATCTAACCATTTGGTTCTATCCAGAGTGACAGGTTCTCTACAAGCTTTCTAAGCTTCACCAAAATCTGGATCTTTGGGATACAAACTCTTAAGTTCCTTGAACCTAACAACCTCAATCTGCATCTATGTTAAAAATCAATCTTCTAATAAGGGCATATGCAACCCTATTAGACTTCCCACTCATGTGTTTCAAAACAAAAGTATAACTTTGCAAAATTTCAACCCATTTCAAATGCCTTTGATTTAACTTTCCCTGACTATTCAAATATTGCAAAGCTTGATGATCAGTAAATAAAACAAACTCTTTTGGAAAAATATAATGTCTCCACTTCCTCAATGCCTGAACTATAGCATAGAACTCTTGATCATAAAAAAAATATTTTCTCTCGGCATCATTCAACTTCTCACTAAAATAAGAAATGGGTTTACCTTCTTGACTCAAAATTACTCCAATAGAATTACCACTAGCATCATAGTCTACTTGAAACACCTTGTTACAATATGGAAGTGCTAAAATAGGTTGTTCTGTAACTTTTCTTTTCAATAATTGAAAACTCTTATCTTCCCCTATAGTCCACTTAAAATCTTTCCCATCCCCTCTCATTGTTTCAGTCAAGGGTCCACAGATACTACTGAAACTTTGAATGAAATTTCTGTAAAAGCTAGCCAAATGATGAAAATATCTTACCTCAGTAGCACTCCTTGGGGTAGTCCATTCAAGGATAGCATGCACCTTCTCTGGTTCCATTTTTAGACCTTCTGGTGAGACTACAAATCCCAGATACACTAACTCCTTCTTCACAAAAGTGCACTTCTTTAGATTAATTATCAACTTCTCTTCCCTTAACCTCTCAAACACCTTACAAATATGCATCATATGTTCAACCAAGGTCTTAATAAAAATCAAAATATCATTCAGGTAAACAATAAAAAACTTACCCAGAAATTCTTTGACTACTTCATTCATGAGCCTCATGAATGTGCTCGGTGTATTGGTTAGTCCAAAAGGTATGACTAACCACTCATACAAGCCCTCCTTTGTCTTATAGGTTGTCTTCAATTCATCTCCTTCTCTGATCCTAATTTGGTGATACCCACTCTTTAGATCTATCTTTATGAAATACTCAACTCCACTCAAACAATCCATAATATCATCCATTCTTGGTAAGGAAAATATGTACTTGATAGTGATTTTATTGATAGCTTGAGAATATTTACACAGCCTCCATTCTCCATTTTTCTTTGGTGCTAATACCACTGGTTCAACACATGGACTCAAGCTCTCTCAGATCAATCCCTTCTGCAACAACTCGTGCACTTGTCTATTCAATTCCTCACTCTCTACTGGATTCATCCTATGGGATACTTTATTTGGAAAACTGGCCCCAAGGATCAAGTCGATCTGGCGATTGATCTTTCTCATTTTTGGGAATCCATGATGTACATTATTAGAAACAATATCCTGAAACTCCTCCAACGATTCTACAACTTATGCAGGTACATCTTCTACTTCTTATTTACCCACTTTTGAAATTAGGGAAAAATAGATATGTTCATGTCTCATACCTTCTAATAATTTTCTTCCATCAACTAAACATATTCTAGCATTTTTACATACATTTTCTCATGTTTCCTTCAATGGCTTCATCTTGTGTCGGACTCCATCCTTTGTCAGAGAATAAGTATTAGCATGACCATCATGTATGGCACGCCTGTCAAACTTCCAAGGCCTTCCTAGAAACAAATGAAATGCATCCATGGGGATGATATTGCAAAGTAATTCATCTCAATAACTTCCAATCTTTAACTTCACTAAGCACTACTCATTGACCAGGACCTTGTGGTCATCTGATGCAGAGTGACTTGGGTTCTAGGTGTTTTTTATTATCCTATCTTTTGTTAGCCTCCTTGAACCATCCAATAGTTCAAATCCCTTGTTTCTTCTTCATATTTTGGGTCTCCCAAGCCCCTAATCCAACTTTCCTCCTAGGTTTAATTGAATTGGTGAAAGACAAGTGCCAACTTGCACTTAACTAGCCCTTAGCTTCACCAGTTTCCTACTTCACTCTCCTAGAACTTCAAGCCCCTACTCAAGATCTTCTTATAGGAATTCTCCTAGTCCTCTCCTATCTTCACAAGACTCCTATGTGTTTAATGGATAATTTTCATGCACTTCTAGCCACCCTAGATTTCTTTACATTATCGCTGCTATGGTAGACATTAATTAGGCATGTTTTCATTAGGTCTATTTTCACTATTTTTAGTCATCTACTGTAAATTATTCCAAACAATCCCATGGAATTTTATATTAATATTTTTCCTATCACCAATTACTACAAGAATCCAAAGCTTCAAATTCTTATGACACCCACAACCCTAGAATCTGACAAGCCCTAGTTTCTAAGCTACCTTTTAGGCTACTAGGCCAGTCTGAGAAAATTGCTTCAAATTTAGCTTCAAACCTTACCACCATTTTTGAAACCAATTGATACTTCAAGGAGACATCCTAAGGCTTCCTTCCATGTCACTTAGGTGTCCGTACAGGGCTTTGGATACACAGTTTCAATCCAATCTTCTCACTGTCCTGGCTCATCTAGTCCAAGCAGTCAGCCTAGGGCATGACTTCAAAATTAAGAATACAGTTGAAAGAACCCAAATTTTAGAAAACTCCCTATGTACAGACCCTAAACTAACATTCCACAAGGTTTCAAGCATTTTCCATTGTGGATGTTTAGGTTAGATCCATTTATTGCTCAAAACCCCTGAAATGAGGGTCAAAGGGAGTATTTACAGAAAACTATGAATATTTATGCAACCACACCACTTCAAGACAAACCAAAATATGAACAGAAAGATAAAACAAAATTCTAACCAATAATGCAAACTATATTGTCAGACAAATCCATACATAGTTGTACAAGTCTGTAGAAACACAAGAAATTAGTGAAAACAATAGGGAAACAGAGGTACACAGACTGTACTCACATGTGTCTACAACTAAAAACTTCATTAAACTTAAAAATCTTCAATCCACCATCAAATACCTGAGCATGGGTGGTTACAACCAACTCTTTCTCCATTTGCAACTTTTTGCAAGCAACTTTTGCAAAGTTGCAAAAGTTGCTCAGTAATTTTGCATTTTTGTGCACTTTGGCACTTGTAGCCAACTTTTTCATTCTAACCTACCCTAGGGCCCTACTTATGATAATAGGGAACCTAGGTGAGACAAATTACCACATGTGACCACCATTAGTACCTTTTTGCAACTTTTGGCACTTTTAACAACTTTTGAGGTCCTATGAGCAACTTGTTCTCTTACAAACATAGGAGGTCATGACTATATCCAATGACCCCTAGATCTTATTAGGATACTCTTAAGGAGATCATTACACACACTAACAACATACAACAACCTTAATTAACATCAACCTAAACTAGAAATGTGGGAGGTTCTCTATACCATACTCCCTTGGGATAGAGAACTCAAGTCCCTTGAGTTAGGAGATCATCAAGGGTGACTCTATGCTTCTATATATCTACTTCATCCATCCAAGTGGATTCAACATCGAGTAGTCCTTTCCATCTCATGAGATAGTCCTTGTGTGTTCCTTTCCTAGTCTTCTTGATCACCTTGCAATCCAATAGACTATCCAACTATAGTGGTTGAGGAGAGGGTAGACCTCTGACCCAAAATTCATCATCCAAGTCTAGAGTGGCATTCTGACTAGTGTTTGATGTGAGTCCTTTGTAGGGGTACAGGTCACATACATTGAAAATGGGTGAGATTCCTGAATCAGGTGGTAACTCCACCTCATAGGCATTATTTCCAAATTTATGTAAGATCTTGAGAGGCCCTATATTCTTCATAAGTATCTTAGTTGGTTGACCTCTAGGAAACCTCTCTTTCCTAAGATAAGAAAGTACCAGATCTCCCACTGTAAATAAAAAATCCCTCTTTGTCTTATCTACCTTGGCCTTTTACTTATCCACATGTTGTTGTAGTGTCTTCTTGACAAGGTCATGGAGCTCTTTCATCTACTCAGCAAAGGTTTCACCTTGGGCACTCCTCTTATCCTACAACCTCACATCTCTCAACTCCATTATTCCTCTAGGTTGAGCTCCATACACTATCTCAAAGGGACTTTTTCTAGTACTCCTATTAATGGATTCATTGTAGGCATATTTTTCCTGTCCAATAATGAGATCCCATGACTGTCCATGTTGCTTAGTTAGGAACCTTAATAGGTTAACTAGATACCTATTGACTACCTCAGTTTGACCATCTGACTGAGGGTGATATGATAAGGAAAAAGATATATTAGTGCCTAGAATTTTCCAAAGGGTTCTCCAGAAGTGGCCCACAAATTTTCTATCTCTATCACTCACTATATTTAGTGGCAACCCATGGATCCTCACTACTTCTCTAAAGAAGAGGCCTGTAATATGGGAAGCATCATTGGTTTTCTTGCAAGGGATGAAGTGATACATTTACTAAATCTGTCGACCACTACAAACACACTTTCATGTCCTCTTTGTGTCTTAGGAATTCCTAATACAAATTCCATGCTCAAGCACAAGGTCTCTGTCATATGGATAGAGGCTCATACAATCCAACATTTCTACTATGTCCTTTGGCTCTCTGACATATCTGACATTGTTCCACAAACTTTCTGATATCTGACTATAGCTTTGGCCAGGTAGTAGTATCTATTTACCTTCTCAAGGGTCTTGTCCACTCCAAAGTGGCCTCCTAAACTGCCTTGGTGCTTCTCCTTGAATATGTTCTCCCTCATTAAGCACTAAGGTATACATAGTAGATGCCCTTTTAATAGCAATCCTTCCTGCAACATGTAATCAGAGTAATCTACCTTAAATCCTTGTATAAACTTTTCACATGTTTCATAGATACTCTTGAAGTCTTTGTCCTCCTTGCAGAGATCTTGTAAGTTACTCATCCCTACACTTTGCAACTATATCTCTTGGATAGCCAATACTCTCCTAATTAGAGCATCTACAACCTTGTTGTTGACTCCCTTCTTGTGCTTTATAGAAATGTTATATGCTTGTAAATTTTCTACCCACTTTAGGTTCCTCTGATTCAATTTAATTTGCCCATTTAGGAAGCTAAGAGCATGATTATCTATGTAGACTACAAATTCCCTTGGAAGTAGGTAATGCCTCCACTTTTTTAGTGCTTGCACCATTGCATATAGTTCTAAATCATAGGTGGAATACTTCTTCTTGGCTTCATTCAAATTTTTTGAGAAAAATTCCATAGGGTGACCCTCTTGAGTCAATACTACCCCTATAGCTAGCTTACTAGCATCACACTCCAGAACAAATAGCTGATTAAAATTGGAGAACCTAAGAGTAGGTAATTTTGATATCTTCATCTTTAACATTTGAAATCCTTTGTCTTCTGCTTCTGTCCACTTGAACTGACATTTGAATCCACCCTTAATAGTATTGAGGATGGGTGCACACAAATGGCTAAATTTTCTCACAAACTTCCTATAATAAGAAGCTAACCCATGAAAAATCCTAACATATCCTATGGACCTAGGTGCTGGCCATTCTAGGATATACTTGACCTTATCAGGGTCCATCTTCATACACCCATTAGAAACCACAAACCCAAGGTAAACTAACTTAGTTTTCAAGAACTCACATTTTTCTTGGTTGATAATCAATTTCCCCTGATGTAGCCTCTTCAAGACCAATTCCAAGTGCCTCATGTGCTCTTCTTTAGACCTTCTGAAAATCCAAATGTCATCAAAATAAACAATAATAAACTTACCAATAAAATCAGCTAACACCTCATTCATGAGCCTCATGAATGTGTTAGGTGCATTCATCAGCCCAAAAGGCATTACTAGCCACTCATACAGCCCTTCATTTGTATTGAATGCTATTTTCCACTCATCACCAGACCTAACTTTGATTTGATGATATCCTGACTTCAAATCCACCTTGGAGAAATAGTAGGAACCTCTCAAATTGTCTAGAAGATCCTCAATCCTTGGCATGGGAAATCTATAATGAATGGTGATCTTATTTATGGACCTAGAGTCCATACACTTCCTCCATGTTCCATCCTTCTTGGGTGCAAGGACAGTTGGCACTGCACAGGGACTTAAACTTTTCCTTATGAGTCCTTTCTCTAGAAAATCTTGTACTTGTTTGGAAATTTTTGCATTCTGACTTGGGGTCATCTTGTAGGCTGCTTTGTTAGGTAGTGTGGCTCCACGAATCAGGTCTATCTGATGACTCACATCCCTCATAGGTGGTAAAACACTAGGCAACCCATTATGCAATATCTCCTTGTATCTCTCCAACAATTGTTGCACTTCTTGAGGTATGATAACCTTCTTCTTGGTTTCCTCTCTTGGCTTTACAATCACTGCACAACAGGCCCCTCTTTCCATTTTCATGGCCTTAAGGAACTCCTTACCACTCATGAGCATCACACTAGACCCCGCATGCTTCTCTTCATTCAGTTCTATCAAAGGATCCATTTGAAACTTCTTTCCTTGCTTGGTAATCACATAGTTGTTATTTTCTCCATCATGAATGTCCTTTACATCATACTGCCACAAACGTCCTAATAGGAGGTGCATCACATCCATAGGTAATATGTCACATTAAACCTTGTCTTTGAACTCCCATATCTCAAACTCCACTATGGTTTTCTCATCCACCACTATCTGCTGACCCTTTTTTAACCAAGATACCTTGTGTAAAGGACAAAAAATTGATGATTTTGGTGTTGGTACAAGAGATTTGCACCTCTAAATAATATCCTTTACATATGAAAAGTTGGGGAAGGTAAAATTCTCCTCCTAGCCCCTAATTTACAAAGGAAAGATCCAAATTGATTAACCACAAGAAAATGGTCAATGTACAAATGAATCAATCTATTGGAAATAAGAAGAAAGAGGAAAACCTTACATTCTCATTTTTCTAGGGGAGAAGGAGAGTGAATAATAGATCTTAGATGATTAAAACCTTAATTGAAATGAATTGAATACAAATACTAACCTCAAAGTATAGAAGATCTAGAAATTGTTGTTTTCTGGCGTATGTACTGAGTTTCTGGAAATTCTGCAACCTGCCCTGGCCTGGAAACATAGAGATGGAGAAAAACTAGAAATCATTTTCTTTTCTGAGAAAGGTCAACCTTGACCCAAATATAGGGGCACAATTGTACCCCTTTATGTTGACCTTGACCTGCACTGCCCCGATGGAAAATCTATTCACGGATCCCAAACATTTTTTGAAAAGGGTATCTGAATTTGCTTTGTAATTCATTGTTTTGTACCTATATCTACAAGAAAAAAAAGGGTTTTGTTTGTTGGCGGAGGTTTTTGCCTTGGCCAAACCCTGGTTTTGGAATTAACCTTAAAATAGAATTGAAATTGCAGTAATAAACAAAGTAAATAGAACAATTCACCTTGCTTATGTTGAAACCCTTGTGGAGGATTCGAATCCTTGGATCCATGAGTATGGATGGACCAAATGGATGTAGAATGTAGGATTTAGGATGTAGGATGTCTCAAATCAATTTCCTTTAGATATTCAACACCAATCTTGAATGGATCTTGGAATAAGAAGAAGCTTGAATGGATATGGAAGGAGAAATCTTCAACAAGAGGGCTCCATAGAGCTTGAATCCTTCAATGGCTACTAATGGATCTCCTTGATGAATTGAATCTTTAATGCTTGAATTATTGAATGCTTGAATGCTTGAAAGTAGATGATCGCTTTAATGGATTATGCGTAGATTCTTTATCTTTCTTCTATCCTTGTTGCATGCTTAGAAAATGAGCGGAGAAAGGCTTCCTTATATACTAGTCTAGGGCACAAACTTCTAGAGAGGCTGACATATGAGAAATAAATTCCAATTAGGCTCACACCCCTAGAATTGGACATATATTAAATATCTTTTTAAGATTCACCACTTTGGAGCCCAAAATAGCTGACCCGGAAGCAGGAAATAATTCTTTCCAAACCCTGACATCTAGAAATCTTTGGACTAACCTAGGTCAGGGTCAAGGTAAACCTTTACCTTGAGGTCAAGAACCTCAAAATCTCAGAGCAAGATGCCAAAAATATGTAGGAGAGAAGTGGAAAATAGGGTAGGATAGGGGGAAAAACATTTCCAAGTCAAAGACCCATTCAAGGCATTTGACATGACCCCAAACCACTTACTTGGAGGGCTAAACCAGTCCTAAATAGAAGTGATTCCATTTTATGATGATACATTTATTCCCCTGCTTTAGCAAGAGTATGGACTCGATGCAAACTCTTGGAAAAGGAGATCACAAAGAAAAGATAATCTTATCGAAATCAAAGGGACAAAGAAATTCTCAAGCTCCCAGGGACTCAAGTCTTTGTCAACCCCAAGATTACAATAAGAGAGACATCAACGGTGAAATAAAAAAAAAGAGGGTGTGATTACCTCGCCCAATGAGAACTTATGTCCCATTGTGAATCACACAAGGAAACAGTGCAATTGGAAAGATGGAGTTGAACCGCCTAGTGAATGTGGCTACTCACTAGTCAACCCATCAAGGATTCACCCTCATGAATATTCTATTCCAAAAGAGCAAAGCCAAAACTAGAGAGATCCAATCTTAAGGACACCTTCTGACCTTAAGGGATCAAAACATTGTAAATTGAAACTGGAGGAATCAAGAAATCCTATAAGTTAAAAATCCATACATTAAGGATTAGCCTCTAATCCATAAAGGGAAAAAAAAGTTTTAAGTTTGAAATATTTTGAAAGTGCGTGTGTGCAAAAAGTGAGCAGAGCGTATGCCCCCACATTAAATTCATTGCTAACACTTTAACATGAGCAATGGCTTTAACAGAAACATAAAAAACTCCACTGATTGTGTTTCCACTACGAGATGCCCCCAAGTGAAAAAAAATCAAGGGAAATACCACATAAACATACAGAGAACACATAAGGGATCTACCTACCATGGGGTTAGTATGATCATAAGATAATATATATATATATATATATGATATTATTGCAAATTAATTGACATCATTGCCCAAATAAATTAGAACTACAATCATATTGGAGGAAAGAAAACACAAGAGTTACGAAGAAGAGTCTTTTCGGACCACAACATGGAGACCAAGAAGAATCAGTGCTACTATGTCGTAAATCCAAGCAGACTACACAAGGAAAAAATTTATGAACAATAGAATAGGTACAACATAACATGAAAACAACATATAGAATAATAGAGATACATATAGAGGAATAGTACAATAGGTTTGATTCCTTTATCACCTTGCACCAACAAAGTAACAAGGGTCGTATAAAAGAATCTAATAAACATTTAACAAACACATTACGGGAGAAGCACAATACAACATGAAAACACATAAAAGGCTACCATGGAGGACAAGACAATCAAGCACATTTCCTACTCTCCCCATCTCAGTCTATATTATTTAGGGAAGGTGGGAAATTCTCAAGAGGGACTAAATCCAACATAGTAGGAATAATAGCTAGTTTCAAACAAGGATCCTCTTGAGAATTGTGATGTTCAATACTAGGTGTAATTATCAATTATGTTGAAAGCATATAAGGTAAATCAATATCAATATCAATAGTCTCATATTCATCATTAGAATCAATAGAATCATTAAGATTATCTTCCTCATCAAGATTAATCGAAATAGAATCTAAGATACGAATAAAATCATCATAATCATTCATCTTAATATCATTATTAACATTAACTTGTTCCAACACATCAGGCATAGGCTGGTCAAAAGAAGGTAAATAACTTCAAAGGATAGACGAAAGGGCCTTAGCTTGATCCAGATGCTTCTTATGGTGTTCATTGGTAGATAGGTTACATTTATTCTTATTTGTCTATCCACCCTAGAATGCTTTACACTATCGCTGCTATGGTAGACATTAATTAGGCCTATTTGCATTAGGTCTATTTTCACTATTTTTAGTCATCTATTATAAATTATTCCAAAAAACCCCATGGAATTTTATATTAATTAGTTTCCTATCACCAAGCACTACAAGAATATAAATCTTCAAATTCTTGTGACACCCACAACCGTAGTTTCTGACAAGCCCTAGTTTCTAGGCTACCTTTTAGGCCACTAGGACAATCTGAGAAAATTGCTTCAAATTTGGATTCAAACCTTACCACCATTTCTAAAACCAATTTATCCTTCAATGAGATATTCTAAGGCTTCCTTCCATGTCAATTAGGTTTCCGTATAGGGTTGTGGATACACAATTTCAATCCAATCTTCTCCCTGTGCTAGCTCATCTACTTCAAGCAGTCAGCCTAGGGTATCACTTCAAAATTAGGAATCTAGTTGCAAGAACCCAAATTTTAGAAAAATCCCTATGTACAAACCCTAACCTAACATTCCATGAGGCTTCATGCATTTTCCACCATTTTTTTTTAGGTTAGAGCCATTTATTGCTCAAAACCCCTGAAATGAAGGTCAAAGGGAGCAGTTATAGAAAATTATGAATATCTCTACAACCACACCACTTCAAGACAAACAAAAATATGAAACAGAAAGCTAAAAAAAAATTCTAACCAATCATTCAAACTAGATTTTCATACCAATCCGTACATAGTCATACAAGTCTATAGAAACATAGGAAATAAGTGAAAACAATAGGGAAACAAAGGTACAGTCTATACACTCACATGTGTCTTCAACTGAAAACTTCATTAACCTTGAAAATATTCAATCCACCCTCAAATACCTGAGCATGGTTGGTTACAACAAACTCTTTCTCCATTTTCAACTTTTTGCAAGAAACTTTTGCAAAATTTCAAAAGTTACAAAAGTTGCTCGAGGAACTTTGGAAAGTTTCTCAGCAATTTTGCATTTTTGTGCACTTTGGCACTTGTAGCCAAATTTTTCATTCTAACCTACCCTAGGGCCCTACTTATGACACTAGGGAACCTAGGTGAGACTAATTACCACACGTGACCATAATTAGTACCTTTTTGCAACTTTTGGCACTTTTAACAACTTTTGAGGTCCTATGAGCAATTTGTGCTCTTATGAACATAGGAGATCGTGACTAGATCCAATGACCCCTAGATATTATTGGGATACTCCTAAGGAGATCCTTACACACACTAAAAAAATATAACAACCTTAATTAACATCAACTTAAACCAAAAATGTGGGAGGTGCTCTGCACCATCATCCTTCACCCAGGAAATTATGTATGGATGCGGGTGTTTTTCCCTTTTCAGCTTCAACTTTGTAACCATTTCTTTTGATACCAGATTATCAATGCTTCCACCACCAATAATCACATCACAAAACTTATCCTCACACTTAAATCTAGTTCAAAATAGGTTCTTCCTCTAATCTGATCTCTTCTCTTCATTTATCAGGATCCTCCTGAAAAACTAGGGTTTCTCCTCTCTTAGCATCATCTGAGTGTTTTGAATGAGCTTCTTCATTTTCATGTGCAAATCATGCATGGCCTTCATTCCTCCTATTCATCCTTCCTTGATGCTATGGGAATTCATGGGCTCGATGCCCTTCTTCTCCACAATGGAAACATGTCCCACAAAAACCTCCTCTTCCTGGTACTTTCCCTCTTCCTCTTCCTCTTTGATTCCTATTATTTTGATCATGGGAACGATTGTAATTATTTCCCTCTGATTCTGATTTCTACTTGACTCATCATTATTTTATGATCTTCATTTTGGCCTCCATAAGACCATCCCCCAGGTCTTCCACCATGACCTCTTCCACCCTTAAGGAAAACTTGTATGCCTCTTCAATGCTAGTCATTCTAACTAGACTCAACTCATCCTGAATACTTGGCCGCAATCCATAGAGATAATGGGAAACTTTTTCTTTCTCAGGTTCTACTTGACCTGTTCTAATGAGGACTCAATAGAACTCTTTTGTATAATCCTGCACAGATTTTCCCGCTTGTTTCAACCCTTGCATTTTCCTCAGCAGATCAAGCTCATAATAAATGGGAATGAACTATCTCTTCAACTTATCCACCATTCAGTCCTATCTGGTGATTTTCTCCTTTCCTCTTCTACTCCTCTCCAACTGAATCTCCTACCACCAAATTTTTGCATGGCCCTTCAGTTTGGCCTTCGCAAATCTGACCCGGTCTTGATCTTCGACATCTTCATACTCAAAATATTCTTCTAGATCATTGATCCAGTCGATCAGCTCCTCTAGGTTAAGATTTCCTAAAAATGTGGGAACTTCAATCTTGGGTCTCTTTCCAATATTGGAAATGGCCCTCAAAAGCCTAACATGTTCAGGATCTCTAGGTGCTTCTAGTGCTTTGTGGTCACATTGTCCTTCTTCTTCAAATTCCTCATCACTTTCATCTCTAACTGCAATATTTATTCCTCTATGTAGCTCCTCTTGCAATGCTTGCACTTTTCTTTGGAGGAATCTTAAACCCTCTTCTGTCACACCTGCAACTCTTTCGCCATGGTTCCTTCATGGAGGCATTTTTGGCTCTTATCATGCGAACCAACAACCATAATCCTAGTGAAAAATGCCTCACACTCTGTGATCTGTCTACACACTCAGGAACTCCCACTCTGATACAACTTGATGAAGGGTGCTCCCCTTATTAACACAACACACAACAAAGTTGAGAATAAAAAGATTTGTAAAGATAGGAAATGGGCATTATACTATCCACCAAGAAAGTTACAATATTTCAAAATATAACATGCACAACCACATGGGAATTTTATTACAATAATTTGCAAACCAAAGCCACTAGATGCATAACCTAGAACTGCCCTAGACAACCCTACGGGCCTTCAATATGTAGCCAATTTTAACCACCTAAGAAGATTCTAGAAATCAAACCCTAAATCTTGAGTCTGACCAACCCTAAGATATTATTATTCATTTTTATTACATTAGAGTAGTCCCAAACAACTTCAGAACCCAAAAAGAAATTTTTAAGAAACTTTAACATTTCCAAGTTCAGGTAGCGTAACTTCGGGAGACCATAACTCATCAACCATTGACTTGATGGGCCACTGTAACCTCATTTCAAAAATACCATGAAGTGCTCTACAATTCTTGACCCGTGCAAAATCCAATCAGCCAAGGTTTTGACCCCATTCAGAGCCTCTAAAGCCTTCAAAACTGAGTTTGAAATTTTTTTACCCTGCTGCCAATATCGAAAATATCCAATATCTACAAAACTAGACTTGATCTAGAAACAAAACTTTACTTGCAGACTAATACAATCAAAGTGAACCTCCAGGGAAGAAAATAGAACATTCTTACCTCAAAAGGAAAAATTACTAAAAAATATTAACTTTCCAGAAATAGCAGCTCTACACAAAATAGCCCTTATTGAAAAATAAAATAGAAAATATTTTTGGGTGATGGAATATTGCTCTTACACCCATGATGCTCCTGCATCAATGATCATCTCTAATCACTGTGATCCAGCAACAAGTTCATTACATGATCCACATATACCAGCAAGCAATAAGAATAACTTCTCAAATATTTTCAACCTCTCAAACTCATAATCCAAACTCATCTCTGCACTGAATGCCAACAACTCAAAACACAAAACTCTATCTCATTAGAAAGATAACTTGGTGAACTTTGAATCATTAAAAACACTAGTTGAGGAACCAACAGAAAGTCCCAAATATACCACCATCTTCACAACACCTAAAATGTCAACACTGATCCTCACTGAAGCTATAAATAAACCTTTGTCACAAAAGGAACACTAAAATGCAGTCACTAGATAGATCAATCATATCTTCCTTAGACTATCACCCAAACTTCTATGAACCTTTGTAGACCAACTACAGACACATCAGGACCATACCTTACGCTCGTAACATAAGATATTCAGTATAGCACCTGAACAACCAAAATCTTCCTTACTAGACATATTGAACACACTATCTAAAACAACAATTAGTATGTTAACATCAATGACAAAACATTAATGTCACCACACACAAACACCAAACTTTGACATGCTAAACAATCTTCCAACATCCATATGCATTATTTTCCTGTTTTGGCCATCGATTGTGCAAAAGTCTCATGATGTGAGTTCTATGAAGGAGGAGTTGAAATATGGAGATAATAGTAAGGGATGAAGTAAATAATTTTAGGCACAATGGTTGCAAGAAATACACATAATATGATTTGCAGGGATTATCTCAAAAAAATTGAATTTTCTCATTGGAGTTCTTAGAACAAAATATGTGGGTTAAGATTAAGAAAACTTGTCATTGTTGTATATGTCATAATAGATAGGGATGCAAAATGTGAATTCATATGACCGTTTATGTTCTATTCAAATTATGATTCAAATTTATTTCTTGATCTTTTGTTGTGCATGAGTACACTCTGTGGAGGATTGTTCTCATTATTCCAAGTTAGAGGGATGCAATGTGGATTATAATAGCACTTCCTACTCTTGATTTACATTAATAGAAAGATGATTTGGGGTTTTCCATACAAAAGGATGGAGTTGATTAGTACTACTAGATATGAAAGTTGAGATATATGGTTTGGCACATCTTGTGTTTTGACTGGGGCATAGGTTTTGAGTGTTTAAAGTTTTGGAGATAACTGGAAAAATTGAAAACAAATATCAATCACATTATTTAGGTTGGGGTAGTTTTTTAAAGAATTTTTCAAATGAAAATGGTCATTTCTTCATCTATATTTTATTCCAAAATATTTCTAACATTGTTTTGACCATTTTTGAAGTGGCAACAGGCCAAAACAAAATGACTCAAAAAGAAAAAAGAAAAAATACTAATAAGATTGATCTCAAATGTCAATGAGTTGTTTAGAATAAATTTAAGATAAATTGAAGCAGCCCAAGCATCTCCAATGGATTCATTCAAATTATAAAATGGAAGGCCATTTTAACAAAGGGAGAGTTGAAATGAAATACAGGAATAAATGCTTTACAAACAATTTTGTAAAGTTGTTGAGATTTTATGAATGTTAATGCACAAAGTAGAGATTATTTTAGTGAAGTGGGACAAAATGGGAAATATTTTAATGATAAGGTGAAATTGGAAAACAAGTTGATTTTCACCTAAGTGAAAAGGTTTAATGAAAATGTGATGTGACATGAGGAATATCCTTTGGATGGGGGATATAAAATATTTTCAATCAAGGAGATTATCTTCACAAAAATTACCAAATGAATCACTTTCAAAGGAATAGATAGGTGAAATGTGAAAAGTGGATTTTTACAAGAGTGAAGTACTCTTTTTCAAGGGATTATTACTTTAAGCAAAGGTGAAAATACAGTAACCAAATAATGTGTAACTCCACAGCCGAAAACTTCATCCAAAAAATGTGTTTTCACTCATAAACGATGAGTGGAAATAATTGTTAGGTGAAATGTGAAAAGTGGATTTTGTACAAGAGTGAAGTACTATTTTTCAAGGGAGTATTACTTTAAGGAAAGGTGGAAATACAATAACCAAATAATGTGTAACTCTACCCTAAAACTTCATCAGAAAATGTGTTTTCACTCATAAATAATGAGTGGAAAAAATTGTTAGTTGAAATGTGACAAGTGGATTTTTACAATAGTGAAGTACTCTTTTTCAAGGGATTATTACTTTAAGAAAAGGTGGAAATACGATAACCAAATAATGTGCAGCTTCATAGCTGAAAACTTCACCCAAAAAATGTGTTTTCACTCATAAATGATGAGTGGAAAATTTTGTATTTTTATTTGCCATCAAGCAAAGTGTTATTCACAGGAATGTTAATATAAGTGAAAATGTAATTCACAAAAATGCACAAGGGAAGTTATTTTACCAGTCAAGGTTAAAAATAGCGAAGGGGAATTCATATTTTCACTCTTAAGTACATTGGTTCAATGGATTAATGAAAATGTTTTTCAACTGAAAACATTATGAGGGTGAAATATTGAAGGAGTAAAATATTTCACTTAAAGATAAATATTTTAATGCATTGAGGTTTTTTTTTTCCAATATTAAAATGTGCAGCAGCAAAGAGTATTTTAAAAAAGCAAAATCTTGTTCACGTGAAAGAGAAATTGCTGGAAAAAGATGTGGCGCTATCAAGACAAATCTAGAGTTTCCTATTTTTCTATATATTCTTCCTTCTTCTCATTTGTAGAGGTTCTTAATTTTTGTTTCCTATAAACTTGTAAATAGAGTTTTGTGTACTTCCATTTATGGGTTTTGTGTGCAGGTTGTAGGAGTTACTCTTGAAGCAATAATCATCTAGTTTTGTTTTTTCAGTATCATTTTCATGAGATTGTCTCTCGGTCGTATACTCTTGATTGTATAAATTTATTGTATCAAGGATGTTTCATAATTGTTTTTACAATATACTTGTCTTGTGTTATTTGTTCACGGATCTCTTTCAAGGAAAGAGTCAAATTACTTTGTTCAAATGACATTGATCTTGAGTATGTAATAAATATTTATGAAAAAGAATTTTATGATAGCAATACAAGACTTGTTGATATTAGGCATCAACACCTTTTGTGTCCACTGGTTGAACTTATTTGTTGATAGTCTCTCTCTTATAGCTTTATATTTGACTTTGTAGCCTAGGAATTGGCACTGGTCTATTGTAGAGTCTAAGGGATTCTCATAAAAAATTCAATTGAATCACCTTTTCCTTTTGTGTTATTAGGTGTAGTTTTAAGTTGTTTTCACTCTCAGCTATGTAGGAGTGTGTATGTAATTAGAATTAGGCCAATTGTGAGAGATTATACATGTGTTCAGATGTATTTTGGTGAGGATTATCTATTAGAGGGAAATTCTTGATGTTATTTGTTTCCAATTTGACAACATTGCATAGGGTCACCCACCTAGGTCATGTAGAGCCTGAAGAGTAGAAAAGTTGCTTGCATTTGTAAGAAAACCTTGTTAATTGGTGTTTTCTTGTCTTACGAGAAAAATCGCTAACACATATTAAAATGGGGCTAAAATTGAGCACTTAATAAGGGTGCTTACTTTTTAGGATGGTACAATTTTAAAAATACATTAATTTATTTTATTATCTTATTTTTAAAAAGTCAATAGGGTTTATAAGGATTAGTTCAGTTTGACACTTATCTTATTTGTAGATTTTCAAATGATGATTATGGAGTGAACCGTGGGAAAACTTTGTGGGTATTGTTCCATTAGATTAGGATTGTGACAAATATTTTACAACTCCATGAATTTGAGGATTTTTTGTGAGTTTTTTGAGTTCTTCAACTTTTTCATTTTGGTGCAAAATTGAGGTAGGAACATTGTATCTTTCTAAATTGACAATCTTTTCAATTATAGTTGTTTGCAATTGATTTTCTGGATCATAAGAGATACATTTTACAAATGCAAATCATTTCATTTTATTGTTTGTTCAATTCGTTATGAGAAAGTGGGGAAAACTCCATTTTTAAAATATTTCCATGCCAAAATTTTAATTGAATGGGCAATTTTATGATTTTATTATGAAAGAGGGGTGTTGGACACTTAAATCTCAAATACGTTAATTTTAGAATTTTTAAATTTTACATTTTGATTTTTTATGATTTTTTATGCTTTTCTCATAGGGGAAAATACTATTGACCTAGTTTTTGATGAAAGAGGGAATTATTTAAAAGTGTAATTTTGAGAAATTTTGATGGGTTGTTGTGAGATGATGGATTTAGTATATGAAATTATGTTATGGATTGAATTTGATCTTTTTTTATGATGTTATTGAAAATTGTGAAAGTCAGCTCATTTTGTGAAAATTGTTAAAATTGAAAAGTTTGGTATCATCTAATTTTGGTTTTAATTTCAGTCTTTGATGAGCTTGGAGAAGGTATTAGAATCAATTATGGGGGTGGTTTCCAATGGGATTTAGGGCACAAAGGGGTGCCTAGGATAACTCATTGAGAATGTTGTATTAATAACTGAAAACTAATAGAACATAGCTAAAATGAAATAAGATAAAGTGGATGACACTCTCATGCCTTTAGTGCTCGTAAGGACTAAGGATGAAATAGGAAAAACCTGGTCATTCGTTGGGTTTTCATTTGAAATATTGTATCTCTTCGTATGTTGGAGAGGACTACTCAATTCTGGAAGAGTCATCCCTTTGAGATAAATGATAACACTCCTTGTTCTTGCTCTCTAACATCAGGCCATGTAGTTGAGTAGCACCTTAAAGATGGATTTTCCTTATTGGTGCTCATTATCAATTCCATTATGATTTCCATGTATTTTGGCCCATGATTTTGTGTATTTTCATGCCTTGATGCTTTTTACTCTACATGTTTGGATGGAGTGTTGTATCTCTCCTTTTGTGCCTTATGTGCATAATTGTATGTGGACCTTGTGACTATCACATAGCATAGAGGGAGTGGACCTTTTTGGTTCCACACAATCAAGTGGCATGTATACCACCATTGTGTTAGGAATAATACAACTAAGAGGAGGGTGAATCAATTGTATGACAATCTTATTAAACTTTAAACTTTAAACCAATTACTTAATGCACATATGAACACTTCAAGAACAATACCATAACACAAGTATTTTATGTCGAGGAAACCTTTTTAAGGGGAAAACCCCACTGGGGATGGAACCCACAAAATAATGTGGTAGAAATATGGTATCCTTATTAGGAGATCTAGTCCTATTAGGATTTGATTATTACATCCAGTACAAGTCCATATTAAAGGACAGACCCTGTTAGGAGCGTTCTAAACCTTGAATGAAATGATGAGCTCACTGTCATAGCACGGTGCTCAAAGTGAAGGTTAAATCCAACTTCTTAAGGTTAAACCCACCTTCATGACTCACTATCCAAAGAGAAGTATAAAAGTATACTTATAATAGTGAACTGACTGATAGTAACATGCTTTCAACATTATCAAATTTCTATAATCCATTTAAATCAATTATTTACAATCAAATCCAGAAGCAAATAATTGAAGTAACTTTCTTTTCTTATACAGTTCCAATGAAATTCATTACAAACATAATCACTACTCTACATCTAGCAGAAGTCGCATCCACATGCTAGCAGAATCCAATACATCCAATCCATACCTTTACACATCAAGACACTTCTTTCCTTTATATAAGTTATAATAAGCTATTAGGTTGGCATGTCAAGAATTCCCCAATATACATACAATTACATAGACCCTTGTTAAGATACACAAGTAATTAACAAATATAAATCATCAGTTACATGCCAATATTCATAAATCATGCTTGACAATCATTAAGCATGTTACATCTCTTTAGTCGGTCTCAAATAGGTCTTCGCTAGTCCACATACCTTAGCTGACATCATCAGTAATCCGGAGATCCAAGAATCAAAAATAATATTCTCTCATGTATCTTCTATCATTCCTTAAGCTCACCTATCATAACTCATGCTCACATCAAAGATATCCCAAAAACTCAGAGACTATCTTTGTCATAATCCTTTGTCACTGCTCTGTAACCAGTCTTTACCAAAATAGCTATAACTCATTCAAATACCAACATAAGATCTAGTGACCTTAGACATAAGGTATAAAATCATTCCTCTACATAGATCCAATTTTTCATACTCTCATACGTCATAAAATATTCATACACATCTGTCAAACACACTTGTACCTGTGATAATTAGCCTTTCTAAAACTTCTAATGCATCCAACTCAAACATATGTTGACATCAATGACAAAACATGAATGTCAACACCTCAACATCAAAACTTCCAAAAATCTCCCCCTTTGAAGTTGATGGCAACATATGAGAAAATCCATCAACCCAAAAGTATCTTTCTAAATACAATCTTCTCAATATCCTCTTCACATCTCCCCCTAAAATAGTAGGGATTTTCACTTATATCTCTCCTCCTCTAAACTTAATGGAAAATGGTGTCATAGATCTTTTCCTTCTTTATACATCCCACCACTACAAGGTGTATCTTTTTTCAAATCTTCATGCCTGCAACAAACCAGGTCCTTGATCACCCAAATATATTTTGTTGTGTTCCTACGATCACTCCCCCTAAGGAGTATATCCAAGAATCAAGTCCAGAGAATAATATAGCTCTAATAACTTCTGAACTAATGCATTCCTACATCATTTACTTCTCACAAGGATGTGTTCTCACCCCAAGCATACCTCTGAGATACTCAAATACATATTTTGACAAAGGTTTAGTAAATATATCTACTATTTGCTCCTTTGTGCTGATGCACTCTGATCTCACTTCCTTTTCTACAACCTTGTCTCTCAAAAAGTGATACTTGATTGAAATATGTTTTGTCTTTGAATGCATAATAGGATTCTCTGGCATGTTCATTGTTCTTGTATTATCACAATGTATAACCATTGGTTCTTCAAGGATTATCCCAATGTACTTTAGCATTTGTCTCATCTAAACAATATGTGTGCAATTTATAGCAGAAGCTACATATTCTGATTCAGCAGTAGATTGAGCTATATAGTCCTACTTCTCACTTAACCATGAAACCAACCTTTTTCCAAGGAAAAATGCTCCACAACTGGCTCTTTTTTTGTCATCAACACTTCCTCCCCAATTGGCATCTGTATAAGCATGAAATGTAAAATCATTAGACTTTTCATACCATAAACCATATTATAGTGTCCCTTTCAAATGTCTGAATATCCTTTTAACTGTAGCAAGGTGATTCTCCTTAGGATCAACTTGGATCCTCACAACAATTCCAACTACACTAGTTATGTCTAGTCTAGTGTGAGTTAAATACTGCAAACCTCCAATCATGGATCTGTATTTTATCTAAAAAAAAATTTGAGATTCCTTTGTAGTAGTAAGATTGCATCCAGTAACCATGGGTGTTCCAATAGGTTTACAATCTTCCATTCCAAACTTCTTTATAAACTCCTTAAGATACTTAGTTTGAGAAATAAAAATACCATGTTTACTTTGAGTAATTTTCAAACCAAGGAAGAAGTTCATTTCAGAAATCATAGACATTTAAAATTCATTTTTCAATTCCTCAAAAAAAAATTTACTCATTTCATCATTGCCTCCAAAGATTATATCCTCCACAAAGACTTCAACAATCAAGATTCCATCTTCACAAGTTCTCAAATATATATTACTATCTGCATTAGCTTTTCTGAAACTAAGATGTAATAAATACCTGTCTAACCAAGCAAACCAAGCTCTAGGAGATTTTTTATACCATACAGTGCCTTCTTTAATCTTCAAACCATGTCTTCATCATTTCTCAAATGAAAACCTTTAGGTTTCTAAATGTAGACCTCTTCCTCTAGATCACCATTTAGAAATGCAGACTTCACATCCATCTGATATACCTTAAAGTCTTTATGTGCTGAAAAAACAAGGAGCAATATCACTGCATATAACTTCACTACATGTGCAAATGTTTCTTCAAAGTCTATACCTTACTATTGTGAATAGCCCTTGCAGAATAGTCTAGCCTTATTTCTTACAACCATGCCATCTTCATTCTTTTTTTTTTAAAAACCCACATCATCATAACAAAATTTATAAAGTACATTTCACCATATTAGGATATAGTCCTTGTAGGAACACAAAGATCTATATGTATCAGATAAAACTTTCCTCTTGCTGAAAAGGATTTTCTCTGAAATTTGCTCTTAGTTTGTTTTCCCATCACACAATTTCTTCACATAGTGTTAGTAGGCTTCACGATCTTTGGAAAATCTAAGACTACATTAGTATTATTGGCCCTTAAAATATTATCAAAATTTATGTGACAAAACCTTCTATGTCATAACCAACTCTCATTTACCTTCACAACGAAACAAGTTTCCTTTGTAGTATTCAGCTCAAATACATTACCTCTTGACTTAGTACTTGATTCGATAAAGTTTTCAGATTGACCTTTGATAGTACATTTATCATCCAAGAATGACAAATGATAATCCTTGTCCACAATTTGTCCAACACTCAAAAATTTGTGCTTAAGTACATCAACAAGTAAGATATCATCAGTGTTAGTTTTAGCATCAAGAGGGATTGAACCTACTCCAATGATCATCTTAGGAGTGTATCACCAAATATGACTCTACACCACCATCATATTTATTCAGTTGAAAAAAATTATCTTTATCACCAGTCATATGATGTGAACAATCACTATCAATGATCCATTTTGATTTCTTTTCAACATGCGAGACTAGAGATTTTTCTTCATGAATAGGTTCATCATATTTAATAGCAATAAAACTAATTTCATTTTCATCATTCATAGAATCAACCTTAGACACACCTTCACTAGCATAGTAACATTCCTCATCCTTGGAGTAATTATACTTGTAAAACTTAGGCTTATGCTTAGGAACCCTTGTAGGACATCTAGATGCAAAATGACCAATCTTATTACAAGAAAAACATTTTAGGAGTAATTTTCCTTCAAATTTACCCTTACCTTTCCTTTCCCTTTTTGCTATTATAGCCACAAGTTCGTCCACTTTCCTTTCTTCTTCTTCAATCTCTTCCCAATCATCAACATATTATACAATCTCTTCATATCTATTTCTAGATTTCACAATGCTTGATAAGGTCCTTTTATCATTATCAACAATAGCCTTGAATGGAGACTCTACTTTGGGTGATGCATCTTGTAAATTTGTGGTCTCAAAGGTGGTCAACTTAGCAATCAGGACTTCTCTATTTAAATTTCTTGTCAGTGGTATGATCTCCTCTTTCACTTGCACTTTGTTCTTTTAGGCAGGTATCAAATATCTAAGAATCTTTGTGATCACTTCATCTTCAATATATTTAACTCCTGAGTTTCTCATTCCAATAACAACCTTTTTAACCCTCTATACATATGCTCTAAAATTCATGATCTCACATCCTTAGATTCTCCATTTTAGCCTTTCAATTCTATAGTTTATCTTTCTTATTGTAATGATCTCCTTCATATAGAGCCTCTATCCTTGTCCAGATCTTGTGAGGTAAATCAAGATCTTTAACCTCTATAAACTCTGCCTCACAGAGTGTACTTATTAGTGCTTACCTTAAAAACATATTGCAAGAAAATAATTTATTTTCTTCCTCAGTATCATTTCCTAATTCAAATTTTGCTTTGATTTGTTCATCCTTTTTAATCATCCAATAGTGAATTCCCAAACAAGTCATATGAGTTCTCATCTTGTTCTTCCAATTGTCAAAAATTTCAGCATCAAATTTTGGACTCTCCTTCCTATAGTAATCCATCTCATAATCACCTCAAGTGGTTAAGATTTATCTCAGAGGACCACAAGCTCTAATACCAATTATTAGGAATAATACAACTGAGAGGTGGAGGTAAATCAATTGTATCCCAATATTATTAAACTTTAAACCAATTACTTAATGCAAATTTGAACACTGCAAGAACAACACCATAACACAAGTATTTTGTTGTCGAGGAAAATCTATTAAAGGAAAAATACCGATGGAGATGGAACCCTCAAAATAATGCACTAGAAATATTATATCCCTGTTAGGAGATCTATTCATGTTAGGAGTTGATTATTAAATCTAGTACAAGTCCCTATTAAAGGAAAGACCCTGTTAGGAGCCTTCTCAACCTTGAATGAAATTATGAGCTCACTATCTGAGTACAATGCTCAAATTGAAGGTTAAATACACCTTCTTAAGGTTAAACCCACCTTCTGGACTCACTGTCTAAAGAGAAGTATAAAAGTATACTTATAACAATGAACTGATTGATAGAAAATTACTTTTCTTATATAATTCCAATGAATTTCATTACAAACATAATCACTACTCTACATCTAGTACAACTCTCATTCACATGCTTGTAGAATCCAATACATCCAATCTATACCTTTACACATCAAGACACTTATTTCCTTTATACAAGTTACAATAATCAATTAGTTCATCCTATTAAGACTTCCCCAATGTACAATAAATTACATAGACCCTTGTTAACATACACACGGTACCTTACACAAGTAATTACAAAATATAAATCATTAGTTACATGCCAATATCCATAAATCATGTTCGTCAATCATTAAGCATGTTACATCTCTGTAGTCGGCCTCAAATAGGTCTTCACTAGTCCACACACCTTATCTGACCTCATCATTAATCCAGTAACCCAAGAATCCCAAATAATGTTCTCTCATGTATCTTATATCATTCCTTAATCTCACATATCATAACTCATGCTCAGATCCAAGCTTTCCCAAAAACTCAGAGACAATCTCTGTCATAATCCTTTGTCACTGCTTGGTAACTAGTCTTTACCAAAATAGCTATAACTCATGAAAATACCAACATAATATCCAACTACCTTAGACATAAGGTATACAATCATTCCTCTATAGAGATCTGAGATTGCATACTCTCATACATTGTACATTGTCCGTACACATCTGTCAAACTCACATGTACCTGTGATATCCAATCTTTCTAAAACTTCTAATGCATCCAACTGAAAAATATGTTGACATTAATGACAAAAAATGAATTTCAACACCTCAACAACAACAATTCCAACATATTTGGGTCTATAGTATATTGAATCAAGCATGCTCGATGGATTCTTCTCATGTTTTTCCTTCATGTTTCTTGTAGTTCCAATTTATGCAAATGTATAATTCAAGGGTGTTGGAATCCTATGGAATGTAATGTATTCATTGGATCTTGTATTTCAAGGATGTTTAATTAGATGAATTATGCTATTAGATGTAGATTGATTTGTACGTTTTAATGTTGGATTTGAGAAAAATTATCTTGTCATTATTTATGATAAAAAAATGCAAGTAGGAATCCTCTTTTCCACTTAAAATGAACTTAATTTTCTTTTAGATATCATGTAGGATTTTATAGTCCCCTTATGAGGTTTTCAAACCTCCTTGTGGCATTTTCAATCATTTTGAGTCCATTTAAGGCCTTTCAAAGCATCTTATTTAGTTTTGTGAATATAGAAGAGTATTTTGATTCCATGTTCTTGCATGACATTGTTTAGGGAAAGAGTTTAGGATGTTGTTGAATTCATCACATACCTCCCCATCCTCTCTTTTTGAAATTCATTGGTGTCTATGTCTAGGGGAATTATTTTGGAAAAATTCATCCTCAAGCCTTTTGGTGTTTTCATGTTCCTGGAGTGTAATCAACACCTTTAGTCTATTCCAATGTGTCTATGAGATTTGGGGACCAATCACTAGCTTTATTCCATCCATTAGAGAATACACTAGAACATTTAGAGCACAATAATGTTGGTGTAAGTTACCAAGAAAACTAGCGCATCAATTAGATAATAGTGCACCTAAAGGACTCTAGCATGTGTGACACTATCTGTTACACTTGTGTCCTAACTAATCACTCTATTCCTCTAATGGCACCAAAAACTAGAATTATTGTCCAACAAGACCTTTTGGATCTCCAAAGGGACAATTCTAGGTCACTGAAGTGTTTTTTCAAGGCTTGGAGAGACAAGATAACCTCTAAGGTGGCCCAAGTGTATTTTCAATAATTTATTGTAGCATCGATTTGCATGTTTGTGTCCACATGAAGCTAATCGTCACTCATAGGATTGATGAGAAAGCCTAGTTTTCTTGAGTGAATCCTCATATTTTCTTGTGAGTTCTTCTAAGGGTTAAATCCCCTTGTGGATCATCCTTGAAATGTTTTGAGACTTCCTTATGGCTAGTCAACATTCAAGGACTTCAATTTTTCACTTATGTGTCATTGAATTGCAACATGATGTCATATATTCACAATTGAGTTAGTCTCCTGCTTGTGTTGAGAGTGTTCAGGCTTGAGTTGGTCAAACTATTTGAATGTGGATTGTAGGTTAATGATCCCATCATCCAATCCTTTTTTCTTATTTTGAGAGGATGTGGTCCTTAAATGTGTCAATTCCTTGCAAGGAGTCATCTTTCCTCTCTTTTATATTGTTTTATCATGATGAGTGATTTTGTCGCTAATCCTCTATTTTTATGACCTTTCTTGTGCAATTGTGAGGCCTCATGTAGATTTCCATGTGTTCTATCTTATCCCTTGTGTGCATGATGTCAAGTAATTATGTCATGTTATCATGTATATTTTTCTTTGAACTTGTTAGGTTAATCTAGAATGTTCCAAACAAATATTACAAGTTTTCTTTGTGTGTCCCATCTTGCAGTATCCTATCCAAGGTTACCCAACAAACTGGGGATATTTCTTATCTATTTAATCTATAATGGCATCAAGCTACTTAGCCATTGTGAGACCTTCACATATGCATAAGTCACCTATCATAACACAACTTACTAGTCCTCGGGCCTACTTGTGTACATGGCTCCTAGTAAGTATCTGAGGATTCTTAATAGCCCTAGATATCATGCCTTGTGTTTTGATATGGCTCTTATTAAGATTTTATGGATCTTACTAGACCTAGATGTCATACCTTTTTTTATTTTTACATGCTACTTGTGTGTATGTTGATCATGTTTCTCAATTTTTATTTGTCTTTATCTTCATATTCTAGATTGATAAGATTATAAATCTTGGGGGAAACTGTCTTTCCAAGCTTGGGGTTATCTTGTCCCTTTGATGTCTTGATGAAACTATCTTTAGCCTTTTCATAGTGAGTCTAAATTCATACTTTAACTAAAGTTGGGAACAAATATAGTGTATAAATTGTATCCCTTGACAATTTCACACTCACTTGGACCCAATTTGGTGTTTTTTCCTAATGTACTGAGTTCATGTCTGACTATACTCAATTTTGGAACAAATTTTGGAAACTTGGTAGAATCCCCTACTCACGACATTTTTTATGAATCGAGCTATTAGGACTAGGTCAGCTAACAACCCTATCCAAATAGTTTGGTCCCAAATTTTGAATTATAATGGTCACCTTAATAGGAGCAATAAATTGCTTCTTATTGTCAACCTTCCCAAAAAATTAAATATGAAACATTGTAAGTTGTATATAAATACAACTCCTCTCATTCAAACTATCTAGAAAATTAAATTCATGCAATTAATCATATTCAATAAAATTGAACATAGACCTACAATTAAAGAGTTAAGAGTTCAAGTTTCAACAATAGTGGTCAAGTTTTCTGTGTTCCTCCATGACAAAGGAAAGCATTGACACTATTCAAGAAAAATAAATCCTTATTTGAGACTTCAAGTGAAGGTTTTCCTATGAGATTTTTCAATTTAGACATTTATTTTAAGGTTTTAGACTTTATCATTTCTAAGAACAAGCTCTCGTTTCATCAATCATTATTATAGTAGAGATAGAATCACCAACATGAGGTTTGACTTAGGCAAGCCTCTATACACACAACCATTTTTCCCCATTTTGTGTATGTGGGTTCAACTCTGACAACAACTTCTACAAGCATGCAAAGTAGATAGGCATAGATGATATCAAACCTTGAACAGGAAAAAACACCTAGGCTAGGGAACTTTCCAACCCTATATAACACTTTTCAATTGATTTTTGGAGAGATAGAGCTATAGGACCTCCTAATCCAAAATCTGGAAGTTTATGTAGATTTTGACACCCTCAAACTAGGGCACCTTCCAACTATGTCCAACGTTTAGAAGCTTAGGTTGCAACTAAAATTTATTCTCTATATTATCTTTCCATATATGAGCTATTGTGTTGGTTCCATGTAATTTGTTTCATTGTTAATATTGAAATTTTTTAATTTCATATCATTTAACGTAGCTCATTTATACATATTTCTCAATATCTATTCCATTGCAACAAATAAACATAGATCCAAGCATCCTAATATATTATTACAGTTGTATCTAAACCTATTTGTGTTTCCAATATTATGTATTCCTAAGTTAGTGTCTTATTTCCATGCATCTCAGGTGATCTACACACAAATTATTTTCCCTACCACTAGAAGATTTCCTCCTACAAAACATCTAAAAATATCAAAGGCCCACTTTAAACATACTCTATTGTTTTCTTAGATATAGTATTGGGTTGATTCCTTCACTATTAGCTTTATTTAATAAAATAAAGTAGGTTAGAGACAAACAATGAAGGAATATTAAATGTTACTCTACATATCTTCATTAATTCAAGGAAGTTTGACAAAAAACCTCTCATATAGTGTATAATAAATATGTTCCCAATATGACATAGTCATGGAAGGATTTTCTCCAATGGAGATGGTCCAACCATGCAGCAAGAGTCAACACAATGGAAATAATCAACTCAGAAACAAGAATAGACAATCAACATGCTATAACAAATCTTCACATTATCATAGAATCAGATATTTAAATCATATTGGCATAAAACATGCATATAAAAGACTTTTGGAAAACATGTCTGATTATAATACAAATCTAAGCCTAACCCTAATGCTATCTTCTAGAGAGTTGTCTCTGCCACAACTACTAAAACAAAGATCAAGAGCCTCAATATATAGAGCCTTTGCAACTCATAAGTCGGCTAGATCAATTACATTTTCCAAGAAGAAGAAAACATAATACAACAATATAGGTCAGAACCCAAATCATAAAGATATTATTGTTAATATGTATAAATGATGCATGATCCAAGAGAGACGCTAACCAAAGATCCAAGAACATTTGTAGATGAGTCACCAAGCTTCGTTGATCAGGAAATGCTTCGCATGATCAGAAAACTCCAAGTGACCGTTAGATTATGAAGAACACACAAAACTGACCATGAATCTTTAATATCTAAACACCAAAGTATCCAAATGAGGTGTGAACCTAGATATAGATACAACATAATGTCTAGAAAAAGCCCTCAGTTTTGCAATAGCCAAAGATCTAAAACCAAGGAACATAGCAAGAAACACATAACTTCTAACTGAAACAAAACTAAGATCAAACTAAAAGGGACATATTTTTGGGTGATGCAAGCTTTCCAATGACCTAAGGATGCTCCTACATCAGACACCCCTGGTGAGAATAAAATTATTCATAAGAGAAACTTGTGAACATTTGACAAGATGAGGGACATCAATCCCATGCCCATTCTTGATCCAAATATCCTATTTATATGCAACTCTTTTTCTTCACACTTCAGCTTCATCTTCTATCAGATCCATTAGCTTATTCATCTTTGCAATCCCTTTTTCATAACTCCTATAAACATACAAACTCTGACCACTACCTCCTTTCTTTCACAACACTGAATTACCTCTGCTACAAGCCTTCTTCTGATCAGCAACCAAGTTCTTCTTATCCTTCACTTTACCCTTCTTATAGACTAATATCAATTTTTTCTCTTATCTTCCTTCAAGATCCTTCTTCAAATCCATACCAACCCATGTATTCATCTTCTCTAAATAGTAACTCTTTACCAAGCTGAGATTCTTTTCACTTCTCCACTCTGCCTCCTTGAAAGGTACCGAAGTAAACTTTTTTCCATCCTTCTCTATTGTGACCAAGTTTCTTCTGCAATCATGAATAGATTCCCTATAAAATTTCCAAGGTCTACCCAATAGAATATGAAATGCACTCATAGATATGACATCGCACAACATCTCATCTCTATATGGTCCCTTTTAGTTAACCAAACACTACTCTTTCACCTCCACCATGTGTTCATCTAAAAACTAACTTATCCTATAAGTACAAGGATGTTTAAGCCTCTTTAAGAAAATATTTTGCACCATCTCTTTTGATACTAAATTATATGTACTACCACTATCCATAAAAAAATTTACAATATTTACCTTCTAATTTGGAAATAGTCCTAAACAAATTCCTCCTTTGTAAAGGTTCATCTTCTTTCTCACTCAAGATGATTCTCTGAAGCATAAGAGGCTCTCCTATCTCTAGTTTTCCCATACCTTACTCAAGTTCATCATTAGTCTACTCCTCATGGGCCAAAATATTATGTCTACTCAAGTTCTACTAGTGTTGGAAACTAAAATTGAAACAATTGTTATATTGTCATTGATGTCAAACCTTAATTGGTAAGACAGTTTCTATCTTATAAAGTGTCATATCAATTGATTAATGAAGAGTATTTGAAAAGAAGAGATAATAAGAAGATCTGGTGAAATGGTTGAGTTATTTGAAAATACAATGGGTACTTGATGAGATTGTACCTTCACAAGGTAATATATTGTTTATCTTAAATCTAAATGAAGTTTGGATAACTAAAAGATTAGTCTTGACAGAGTTATAGAGCAGAAGATCAAGAAACATAAGTTCAAGAAGGTTTTTCTGAGTGATGTGAGTGTTGATTGAGTGCTAGTACATGACAAGGAAACTTAGTGTTGACCGAGAATCAGTATTTTTTGAGTGTCAATGAATTACCGAGTTATCTAGTGATGACTGGGCGAAAGAACACAATATTGACCGAGTGTCAGAATTTTGACAATTTGAGATTCGAGCCGACATAGTTCATTTTATTGGGATATGTGAAGCATATTTAAGATAAGGATGATTGTTTTGAATAATTAAATGAGCATCTAATATATGTTTAACCACTTTTATGTATGGATTCAAGAAGAATTTTTAGGAGGTATTCTACAATGTATATGGAAACAAAATGTTGGAAGGATTTGTTGGATCTGACCAAACCCTAAGATCTATGGTGATGATTAAGTAGAAATGGATCAAGCTACCTGATCAGAGAGGTATAAGATTAACCTAATTTTTGGTTATGAGAGAGAGTGTATGAGCTTAATTTAGTTGATTGGAAAAATCTAATCAGAAGGCAGAAAAGGCTGAAGAGAGCAGTACAGGACTGCACAGTGGTGATTGCTTGAAGGATTTCCAAGAAGATCTGAATGATAGAGATGAAAATGAAGGCTAGTTAATGAATTAGCATTTGAGCTATAATTGGATCTATATTTGCAAAGTGATTTGTATGTTTCAGATCACAATTTGTTGTTACTTTCTAACCATTGTATCAATTGCAAAATCCTTTTTAAACAAGGTTGACCTAATAGTCATATTGTTAAATCCTTTAATCAAGATGACATTCTAATGGAATGGTCTAAGCCCTGTAACAAGGCTCACTTTTAGCAGGGTGATTAAATCCTTCAACCGGGTCACATTTAACAGTGTGTATTGTAACCTTTAACCATGTTGACTTTTCATAGAGCTCACTTCAGAAGAGTGAAAAATTGGTAGCATGTTACTGGTGGTTTTTCCCATATTAGATTTCCACATTAAATCATAGTGTCATACTTGTGTGAATTTTATTTGATGTGTTGAACTGTTAAGATTTTTATATTCTACAAGTTGATTACATTAGGATAGTAAACTGTAAGTTTATGTTATTGATTATATATGCTATAGAGACCGAGTGGATCTGAGTTGGTTGAAGTGTTTGAAAGTTCAATTTGTACATCTGGACCTAGGATAAATAATTCACCCCCCCCCCTCTCAGTTATTCTAAATCATTCTAACAATTGGTATCAGAGCTTTGTGGTGCTTGTAGAGAAAAGTTTGAAGGTACTTGAAGCTAAAGATTAAGATGTATAAAAAGGAGGTACTGAGGCTAAACAAGGAGAAATCCCCTGCATGGAAAAGTTTTATGAAGCTACACCTAGATGGAATTGGAGATATTGAAAAATACTATGGAAAATGATTACATAATAGTGTCTAGAGTTATGACAGCTCAGAAGATGAAAGAAAAATAGGAACATAACCAAGCAATGTTGGAGATTGCATCAGCCCTAAGCTATCCTAAATTTGAAGACATAAAAGATTGTAAAACTGCAAAAGAAATGTGGGATACACTAGCAACTATCTATGGAGGTGATACAAATGTACTGAGAGAAAAATCTGAAAGTTTGAGAGGTAAGTTTGATGAAATGAGAATGCAAGATGGTGAAACTATTGTTCAATATTTTAGCCAAGTTAAGGAGGTTGTAAATGCTATTAGAGGAGCTAATGTAACTATTAGTGATGATATTTTTATTAGCAAGGTACTGAGAACCTCACTTCCTATATATGCTATTAGAGTATATGTTATAAAAGAACTGAGATGTACTCGTTGTAACAACTTAACTCGGGAAGGTCTAATTGGTAGACTTACTGCTTTTGAAATGTCAAATTTTGATAATTTCACTCCTCATCATGTTGATTCTACATTCAAATCACAATTGACTCTTCATAAATCAAAGAAAGGAAAAGAAATACATATGAATAGCAAAAGTGACACTTCTAATGAAGATCTTGATGAACTCAAAGCACTTATGGCTAGAAGACTACCAAGAGCAAGAGGAAAATTCAAAGGTAAACTTCCTATAATCTATTTTTCATGTAACAAAGATGGCCATATTGCTGCAAGGTGCCTTGACAGGAATGGAAAGGATGAGAGAAGAGAAAGAAAGTACAAAGACAAAAGGGATGACAAATATTTCAGAAGGTATAAGGACTATAAAGACAAAGGTAATAAATCCTACTATATTGCAGAAGAATAAACTGATAGTGAATCTGATAAATCTGATGATAGTGATATAAAAGTTGTTTATGTTGCTATGAAAGATGATTCTAATGAAGATGAAAAAATTGCACTTATTTCATATATGAGTAAAGCTCATAGATGGATAATTGATAGTGGTTTCTCACATCACATGAATTGTGATAAAAGTAAATTTAAAACCTTAAACTATTGCAAAGGTGGTAGTGTTAAGTTTGGAAATGGAAAACCATGTCCTGTGAAAGGAAAAGGATCAATAAAACTAGCTGATAAGATCATATGTAAAAATGCCTATTGTGTGTTCTTGAATGTGACCTCTAAATCATGCACAAACCCAGCATAGTCTTTACTCAATTGTTCAATTTACAAAGACAAACATGAATTGTTTATCCTGCAAACTCAATTGAAATGACTTGCTGCCT
>MU227475.1:3184483-3220608 GCA_018584345.1 Thuja plicata | reverse complement strand
CATCCTCTCAAACGAAGAAAATGAGGTCCAATTTATAGAAAACCATGGAAAGAGAGTGAAGAGTTTCTTGAAAAGAAACAGTTGTCTCTTCATTCTCTTTTGAGACAAAAATGCAAAGATTATTTAATTGAAAGGGTGGATTATTGCCACATGAGTGTCCTTTCACATGGAATTATGGAATTCCTTTTTGAGGATAACTCATCCAATAATTAAATAAACTTTCAATTCATTTTATGTATATTAGCTAAAGGGGGTGGAATTGATTTAATTAAAAGCACTTAGGACTTTAGAATTAAATCAATTAATCATAGGGTTTTTTTAGCTAATAAACGTTGAGAATTTAGGAATTAAATATAATGTCAGATTTATGCAAATTTGGGTTTTCTGCATTTGAAACTCAGTCAATTAAAGTCAACAAGGAGAAGAATTTGCCTAGTACAATAGGACTTTGAAGATGAGAAAATGCACCATAATTGATTGGATTATAAGGTGCCAATTTTGGGGTGTTACATTTTACCCCTCTTTGAATTGATGTGCGAGCAACACATTGATTCAAAGAACAATCTGAAGCAAAGATGAAGATTTTGAAAGTCTAGGTTAGGTCACCAAGACACTGATCAGATTAAGAAGCAGAATCATCTGAGAGAAGATCAGAATCGGGGTTAGATTTCCCCAATGTCCACTGATAGCTGATGAAGATCCAGGACTATCTCCATAATCAGGGTTAGATTGCCCCAATATGAAGGTTATCCCTCTGAGATCTAGGTTAGATTGCCTAGATAACGGTCTAAAGAGTTTTTCAGAGCCATCTTCAGAACGAAGCGTAACTTTTAGGAATTAGGGTTAGATTGCCCCAATACCCAATGAGATTTCAAGAATCATCTCCAGAATGAAGCTTGATCCTTGAGGATCCGAGTTAGATTGCTTAGATACCTAGAAAGATAGATGACAAGATGCGAGACATCAAGATGCCCCTAGAGATTCAAGATCATGGAATATCCAATTTTGACCATAAGGTATGAAAAACTGAATATGCCCCAAGTGATGAGATGCCCCTAGCGATGGGGAGTTGATTTAGATCAGACTAATTCAAGAATAATGCGAAAAGATTCAATGATGCAATCATCTTGCCCCCTCGGTAGCGAAATTGAAAGATGACACGTCATAGTGATGAGAGCGAGAAATCACAGAGAAATATAGATCAAGAGAGAGAAAAATTGATTTAGAGCGATTGAGAGGTCCTGTTGATTAGGTTTGACCATAGTTGACCAGAATTAACTAGAGTTGACTTTGACAAAAAGATTGCGATAACAAGAGATAATCCTGACAAGAAAGCAATGTCAGAAAATTGACTACACAAGCGTACGATTGCGTCGGTCCCAAAATTTTTAAAACATGATTTCGAGCTGCTTAGGAATGTCAGATTTTGATTTTGATCACGAAAATGGATTCAAAACAGTCCATTTAGCCAAGGGTGCAACTTTCACGAAAAATAGAGCACTTTGAAAAATTAGGTCAAAGGTTATATAAGACCCAGAGGGGTCATTTTCAAATCATTATTCACCTTTTGACTTTAGTGATGGCAAGGGCTCTAGCTGATATTGAGAGCATTCTCATGCATTCTCACTGATTTGAGTGCTCCCAATGACACAACCAACCACCAGAGTATGACGCACCTGTGAGTAATCATAACCTGATCTTGTATTTCAAAAAAAAATTTATCAATTTTTGGCGGTTAGCATGTTTTAGGCTATTTTGGACTTGTCTTTTCCAATCTCGCGCGAGGAAACAGTTTCCTCGTGCCGGTCTTAATTGCCTTTCACGTGAGGAATATAAATCCTCGCATGGGTTAGGGGTTCCGCGCGCAGGCCCCTCCCGACGCTCACATGAAGAGCGCACTTGCACCACGTGAGAGCCAGAAAGCTCGTGCGAGACAAGAGTTTCCTCACGCGGAAAAGAGTTTTCTCGCATGGGAAGCTGGCCAAAGTTCAAAAATTGTCATTTTCTTACGTCGTGGAGTCAGCCATTTGCAATATCTCAAAACTATGTGTAGGATATGTCCATAGTTGCATTTTTTGTCTTTTGTGTTGAAAAATCATCATTGTTGAGGTACGGATCCAATTTTGTCACTTGCTTTGCAAGTCGACTTCCTAGACATCAATTTCAGATCTCATCATCCTATCATGGGTGAGTTGCTCCAGAGATTATCAAATGCTGACGGTGCCCACATTGATAGGCTAGGATTGACTTACCTACGTGATGTACCTAATATTCGGGTGAATCACAGATTACTTGGTGCCCTGGTTGAGCATTTCCATTCGGAGATGAACACCTTTCAGTTGCTGCAGGGAGAGATGACGGTGACTCCAGAGGATGTATGCTGGATTTTGAGAGTGCCTTTCCATGGAGCTTGTGTAGAGTACAGCATACAGCCTAGAGATGTTACACAGGCTTTGAGAGCCATTTTTCAGGATGATTTGGTGATGGGCCGATCCATCTCCTGGGAGGAGTTGATACATAGTTATGGCAGAGATTATCCCCTGGCAGTCATATTAGCACTATTTCTGAGTTGTCAGCTGGTTCCAAATCATGGTCAACATGGGTTAGAGTGCAGCTGGGGCAGCATGCTCCAGAAGATGCTGGTTGTTCCTATAGTTACTTTTGGATGGGGTGAGTGCATGCTCGCACAAATGTACCATGAGATGCACAAGATCGTGTATCAGGGTGCCCATACTATGGCGACAGGAGTCATCATTTTGCAGATCTAGGCCTGGAAGCACCTTCCCATATGTAGGCAGATATTCCATGATACATGGCAACCATTAGAGTCATACATTTATACATATGTCAGTCTGATGACCCAGCCCGCACTGGGTAAGACTGAGCAGTGGAGGGCACAGATTGATGATATGGCCGCAGTCATATGGCGACCTTGGGCAGCCACAGAGGTATGGGATGATGCTCATCATGAGCTATCATACATGTTATAGTCACATCTTCTAATAGGATGTACTATTACTATTATTGAGCACTTCTTGCTCACGTGCATATTGTGCCAGTTCAGGAGACCGCGGGACGTCTCTGGAGTACTGTACTTATGCCCGATTTGTCGATGAGACAAAGGCTGGCAGAGACTGTTTGATAGGGGGTGCAGCATGATAGACACCTGAGTACCACTATCCAAGTGGGATTATATGGCTGATGTGACGAATGCAGGTGTGACACCTGTATATAGAGACCACATGTTAGCTCACCCATTTCTGAGATTCACAGCTCCAATGGGTCAAATACCTCAAGTGGTACAACCACCACCACAGTAGCAGGCACAGCAGGTTCCTCCACTAGGAGAGCAGCCACAGGATCAGCAGCCATAGCAGCCACCTCTACAGTAGCAGGAGAGAGTTGTACGGCCCAGGATAGTTTAGACTGATATTCCTGTGAGACCCATGGGATCAGATGTAGGTGGTGGGCCCAGTGGCAGTCAGGACAGAGCTGTCAAGCTGGGAGATGACACAGTTATGGCTGATGCTATTCTGACTGATCCTCCAGCAGGAAAATAGGTATCACAGTTATAGGAGGCTCTCCGGAGAGTCAGAGAGAGAGCCCAACAGACACAGAGGGAGCGTGACGACCTCCACATGTAGGTGATCATCAGGGATACATGGATATCTAAGAGAGACTGAGAGATCCAAGGATTGTGAGATTCACTAGCTCAATCACAGTTGGAGACTAGATACAAGGCTTCCTAGGCTTCTTACTATTATGCTGCATATACTATTGCGGTGCCTGAGGCAGCGGATTAGATATAGCCCTTTTTAGAGTATGCTAGCGCTAGGGCCGCTCCACCGGGACCACCTCCACCAGGTCCTCCTCCTCCTCAGCAGCAGGGTATGCCACCCCCTCAGTAGCAGGGCATGCCACCACCTCCACCTCCACTAGGTGGTTATATTGTGATGTATATTGTAGCACCCTTGTACATTCGGACTGATCGACATATATATATGAGCTCAAATTTTGGCATCATTGTACATGTTTATATATTGCTTTAGATGTGTATGTTTTATGAGATGATTTCCTATATGATTTAGATGTATGGATTAGAAATGTATGCCATGGATGAATATGCAAATGTTTGTGCTCATGTTTTATTGATGTATGAAAATGCTATGATAGATGTTAGATGGATAAATGCTATGTATGATTTGATTTATGATTATAATGGATGCAAATGAATATATGAAAATGCACTTTTTGGAAATGAATGTAATGCAATGGATGCAATGGTACTAATCATCTCATGCAGGATATTGCAATATACAACAGGTACTAACCAAAATAACGCGCACGAAGATTGAGAGCGAGTACCGGACACTTGTGCAATCGAGAAGGAACCATGATGAAAGATGAGGACCTTAGAAGAATGAGAAGATAATGAAGAGAGCACCAAACTACCATGATGCAAGCCTAAAATGTGAATGCAAGCCTACAATGCAAATGCAAGCCCAAGCTAAATGCAATCCTAGGACTTTGGTTGTTGGACTCATCGTATTTATCATCATCGAGTGTTTTTGGATCATCGGAGTCAATATAATCCTTACTGGTGCCGCTGTGACCATAAGAATATGAATATGACTTTCATCAGATAAAATATAGGAAATGAACATAAGACCAAGGCACAAAAGCCAAGGTGACCCGAACATTGTTTCCAGCTTGATATAGTAACAATTCACAAATAAACAAATGAAGCAATAACAGTCAAGGAGATAGTTCCGACCTCCCCTTGGTGTACAAATAAACTAGATCAAGGGATGTGAGGCTATTCCACCTCAATGCAGAAGCTCTTATCACATACACCCTATTTATTTGATGTTGCCAGATCATTGAAACCACACCAACAAGTAGTAGACAAAGAAAATATCAGTGAAATTCATGAGAATAGACAGCATACAAAGAAAGATTCAATCATAGCTAAGCATGTTTCAAAGTTTACGAATGTGTCTATGTTTGGGGTGTTGAAAAACATCATTTTTCTTGTGAGTGCATTGTGTTTGATTGCTATCGAGAGATGTTTACATCGCAAGATATCTGATGTGTGTTGAAAAAATAGATGGATCCAAAGAGAGTGTTGAGAAACACTGTTTGATTAAGGTGTTGAAAAACACCAGTTTGTGCTAGTAGAGAGTTGTCCTTTGACAAGATTACTGACTCAAGTGTAAATCAAAGAGCGATCAAAATGAGGAACCATTCCCCCAAGTAACGAACGGATCGAAGCCGAACAAACAAGATATCAAAACGAAGAGAGAAATCTCAGCAATGTAGTGGCAATAGGCAGACTCAGTGAGAACCACTGGTGACTGTCGCAAAATATTCTCAGGCATAATGATCTATAACAAGATCAAAGCATCAATAGGCAGAGGCAATGATATCCACTGGTGACTGATGTGAAAGAGAGTCTCAAGAAGAGATGAAGTGCCATGAAGCATCAGCAGGCAGACGCAGTGAGAATCATTGGTGACCGATGCAAGAGGAGAAAGACTCCAAAAGATAAGACAATGCCCCCTAGACCAGGAACATGCCCCCGAGTGTGACCAGATTCAATCCATGTGAGGTCGAGAAAAATCTCAAAGATGACTAAAAGAAAATGCATGAGCACACTAAAGCAGGAAAGCGAACTAAAGCGAGAAAGCAAACTGAAGCATGAAAGTGAAAGAGCAACTGTGAGAAAGCCAAGATATGTTGCGATAGATAAAGCATTGCAGAACAAGAGGTGCCTATTTACCAAGTTTTCACCATCTTGGCAGAAATTCTATTTTTGCTACCATGACGCCTGTTTACCAAGTTTTCATCAATGGCACATTTTTATCTTTTTCTCTTTTTTTTTTCTTTTTTTATTTTTTTATTTTTTTGGGTATTATCAAGGTGCCTGTTTACCAGGTTTTCACCAGGATAATAGATACATCAAAGTGCCTGTTTTCCACATTTTCACTAAAATGATCATTTTTGTAGGATATTTTACAATTTTTAGGATTCTCTCGGAAATAAAGTATGTACATGAGCATGCAGAAGATATCTCAACGGTAGAATTTCTTTAGGTGAAGAGTGTTGATGGGCTCTTTGAGTGGTTCACCTTCTGTAGTGGAGAGCTGATAAGCTCTAGACCCAAATACTATAGTAATAATATAAGGACCAAGCCAGTTTGGCTCAAACTTCCCTTTCTGAGTCCGATGTTGCTGATTTTTAGGATTCTCTCTCAGGATGAGATCACCCATTTGGATGTCTCTTGGTCTAACCTTCTTGTTATAGCTTTTAGATATCCTCTTTTGATATGCTCTAAGATGATCAAACACCACCTTCTGACATTCATCTAGTAACTCAAGCTCTCGAAGCCGAGATATTATAATGTCATCATCTCTAATGAGGCCCTTCAAAGAGACTCGCAAGGTAGGAATCTCAACCTCAATAGGCAGTACAACATCTACACCATAGACTAAAGAAAAGGGTGTGGCCCTTGTTGGTGTTCTTATACTGGTGCGATAGGCCTATAAAGCTAGATTAATCTGGAGGTGCCAATCCCATCCAGACTTGTGTACCGTACGGTGCAGGATCTTGAGAATTGTTTGATTGGAAGCTTCAGCCTGTACATTTCCTTGAGGATAGTAAATAGACGACCAATGTTGAATAATCTTGAACTTAGTGCACAAATTTGTCATATCTTTATTCTTGAATTGTCCTCCATTGTCAGTGATAATAGAGGAGGGTACACCATATCTACAAATAATGTAGTTTAAGATAAACATAGCTATAGATTTACCATCAGCTACACTGAGAGGTACTGCCTCAACCCATTTAGTAAAATAATCCATAGCAGTGATGATGTACTTGTGTCCTCTTGAAGAAGAGGGATATATCTGACCCACTAAGTCGAAAGCCCACTATTGAAATGGCCAAAAGGTGATAAAGGGAATGAGCTCCTTGGCTAGAGCATGAATCAAGTTTCCATAGAGTTGACATTGCTTGCAAGACTTGGCAAACTGTGTAGTTTCCTTCTCCATATCGGGCCAATAATAACCAGCTCTAATAAGCTTATGAGCCAGTGTCAGACCATTTGAGTGAGAACCACAAATGCCTTCATGTACCTCTTCTAACGTGCGTTTAGACTCATCAGGTTCTAGACACCTAAGGAGGGTACCGTCTAGACCCCGTCTATACAAGTCATTTTCTACGGTGACGTACCATGAAGCACTGCAGATTAGATGGCATTTTTCATTTCTAGTATATGTGTCAGGAATAGTTTGGTCATGGAGATAAGAGTAGATGTGGTGGTAGCAAGATGAATCATGTCCAATTATTAAACAGACCATCTAGGAGTTAGGAGAGTCATAAGAAGGGTAGCATAATGTCTCCACTAGGAACTTGTGTCCAAAATCATTCTCTGGAATTTGTAACATAGAGGCCAGAGTAGCCATAGTATCATCCGCTTTATTATCTACCCGGGGAATTTTCTAAAAAGTGACATGTGCAAAGTAATTCTTGAGGCTGTCAACCATCTTTTTATAGGGTACCAACTTTTCATCTTTGGTTTGATAAGTTTTGTTAACTTGATTGATAACCGGTTGTGAGTCTCCAAAGACTTTTAGTTCATCCACTTGCCATTCAATATCGATCTTGAGTCCATTGATCAAAGATTCATACTCGGAGGTATTATTGGTACAAGGGAACATCATTTTGTATGCATTTGGTAAGGAGTACCGCTAAGGTGTGATAAACAAAATTCCAGCTCCTGACCCTTGTTGGGTGAATGAACCATCAAAGAACATTGTCCATGTCTAATGCATGAGAAGTATAATGGACTCATCTGGAAATTCCATCTTTAATGCTTGATGATCTGTAAGAGGTGCTTTAGCCAATTTATCTACAATCGCCTGTCCTTTGATAGCTTTTCTCTCAACATATACAATATCGAACTCACTAATGAGCATGACCCATTTAGCTAGTCTACCTATGAGGGTAGCTTTGATGAGTAAGTATTTCAATGGATCAATCTTTGTGATTAGCCTTGTAGTGTGAGCCAACATGTAGTGTCATAGATTTTGGGAAGCAAACACTACTGCTAAGAAAACCTTCTCAATTACTGAATAATTCATTTTGTAAGAGACCAATGTTCTGTTGATGTAGTAAATGGCTCTTTCTTTATGATTTGGATCTTCTTGGGCCAAAAGAGCACCCAAGGATGTTTCCATTGCTAAGATATATAAGATCAAAGGCTTCCCCTAAATAGGAGGCATCAGTATGGGTGGATTGGCTAGATATTGTTTATCTGTTGAAATCCTTGTTCACATTCTTAGTTCCAGTCATAAGTCACACCTTTATGTAGAGTTTTGGTGAAAGGTTTTGACTTGTCAACTAATTGCGAGATGAACCGTCTGATAGATTGGAGCCAACCTTGGAGACCTCTGATTTGTTTGATATTATGGGGTGGTGGCATTTCCATTATAGTTTGTACCTTTTCTGGATCCACCTCAATTCCTTTTGCATAAATGATATAGCCAAGTAACTTTCCTAAAGTAACCCCAAATGCACATTTCTTAGGGTTAAGATGCAGCCTGAATTTCTCCATACGATCTAGTATAGGACCTAGATTAGTGAGATGTGTCTTTCTATCCATACTTTTAGCAAGTGTGTCATCCACGTAGTCCTCCATTGTCCTATGCATCATGTCATGAAATATTGTAGTAACAGCTCTTTGATAAGTAGCCCCAACATTCTTTAAACCAAAGGGCATAAAATTCCAATAGAATGTACCCCATGCACAAGTAAAAGTGGTTTTCTCTTGGTCCTCTGGTGAAATTTTGATCTGATTATAGCTAGAGAAGTCATTCATTAGTGAATACATCTCATATCCCGCTGTCATATCCATGATCATGTCAATGTTAGGAAGTGGAAAATCATCTATAGGACATGCCAAATTTAGATCTCTAAATTCTATGTAGACCTTGATAGATTTATCATGTTTAGTCACTGGGACTATATTAGAGATCCACTCTACATAATCAATTGCTCGGATGAACCCAGCTTTTAGAATTTTTTCCAATTCTGCCTCAATCAATAAAGTCACATGTGGATGCATCTTTCTAAGTTTTTGTTTGATAGGTTTTACACCTGGAGATATTGATAAGTGATGCATAATGAGATCAGGATCCACACCCGACATGTCAGAATACGTCCATGCAAAATTTATCTTTTACTCTTGGAAAAATTCTGTAAATTCCTTAAGTTCCTCTATGGATAATGACTTGGCCACATGAGTGATATGTGGATGCTCTTCTGTTCCCAGATTATCGACTGAGTTGGTTCAATTAACACTGACAAGTGTTCCTAGAAGTGACTTAGAAGTGCATCAAGTACCTCATCCTCAGGCACCTTAGAGAGGTTTTCACCTTTGAATACATCTTTTCTTTTTACTTTTTTGGCTCTGATACTGCCACAATGTGGTTTTCATCATCAGAGCGCTTATTTTTTCTTCTTTTAATTTTTTGACTAAGGTACTTGATGTCAGCCTCGATCATGTTGACACTTTCTTCACTAGTGGAGGACATTACGGGCTCAACAACATGAAGGTAGCAGGCTAAAGTGTAATCATTCTAGAATGTAAGGACTTCACTAGATGAAGAAGGGGAATTCTAGTCTATTAATTTAGGATGTTGGAGGGAAAGAGATGCGACAGGTTCAAGTGCGTTCACAGTATAGTCATTGAAAGCATTAACTAGCAAGCTGCGAGCTAAACTAATCATCCAAAGGTGTGTTTGAATCCTTTTGATCCCTAACGACCGAAGTAGAAGACATGTTAACACCTATAGACTTAGACTCAATAGGATTTTCACTAGACCCCTCACTTACGTCGAGAAGTCTTTCATAAGATCCTGCTGACAAACTATCAAACTCATACTCATGAGAGTCTGTATCCGAACTCTAACTTGGGTGCTTGCACCATGAAAGTTTTTGAGTTCTTGCAACACTAGCTTGTTCTTGTTTCAACTGCTCTTGAAATTTTGGTGGCATGTACCATTCTCCTTTGAAGTTAGGATCTTGTAAGTATTTCCTTTTCTCAAAAGTTAGTGTCTCAAATGGAGTGGTTTGATCAGAATCACTGTCAGTTTCAGCTATGCAGGTACATGGCACAAACTTATCTAGCTCAGCAAAGAATGCTGCCAGGTCTGGAGGGATGGAATAAGGAAAGTAATCCTCATCTAAGCTATCTTGTATAGTGTCAATTGCAACCGTGCTTTCAGGTTCTGGTGAAGGTTCTACTTTTGGCACAAATTTATTGATCCCTAGATGAAACGGGACCTTTTTGAAACCTAAACGAGTGGTTTCTTTTATCTTTTGACCTATAGCTTGGATAGGTTCCACTAACCCATTTCCATTCACACCTATCGGGCCACTTCCTTTATACCCAAAATGTTTCATAATCTTAAGACCCTCACTGTTAGGATTTAATTCATGAGCTGGGGCAGTTTGTTCAGCTATGTTCTTTCCTTTACAAATTCAAGCCTTGATAGCTCTTTCCTCATCTTCATCTTCCAATGGTGTATTAGACCGTACAAATGTACCCTCATAAACTATCTCAGGAGTAGCGAAAGATTTGTTGTGCTTAGAAGGTCTCCCTTAAGAACAAGGAGACAGGGGTAGAGCTGCTAATGATAGCATGGGTTCCATTTGATATCCCCCCATGCCTATGTCTATGATTGTCAGTGTCTGTTCCATATCTTTGAGCTTGGCATTGTGGAGTTCTGTGTATTCTCTATTAGTTGGAACAAGACTATCAACTGATTGAGTGAGAGCATTACAAGAAGAACCCATGCTAGCGGGAACGGTCACCTCTGCACCTTGAAAAGAAAACTTGATACACTGATGGTATGTAGAAGGAACCGCCTACATCTCATGGATCCATGGTCTTCCTAACAAAATATTATACGCAAGAGGAAGGTCTGGCACTTGACATATGATGTCTCTTTCAACTGGGCCAACCTGAATGGGTAGCACAACTAGACCTTTAGATGTTCTCTCTTCCTCATCATAAGATTTTATGGTAATTCTCTTGTGAGAATCTATGCGATCCTTGCCATAACCTAGTTGAGCAAGAAAATGAGCAGAGCAAATGTTAACACCAGCACCATTATCATTGGGCACACGATGGACTAGCTATTTGCCAATCATGACTTCTATGTGCAGGGAAGCATTGTACGGGTGACTAATTGAGTGATCATCTTCTTTAGAGAAGGATAAATAATGTGGTGAGGTCATATGACCCACCATGGATTGAAACTGATCCAGATTGATATCTTTGGGGACATTAGCTTTAGTGAGAGCTTTTTCCAGAAGTTGCCTATGAGCAGGCGAGATTTTCAATAGCTCAAAAATAGTTATCTGAGCATTGGTCCTTTGAAGCTGGTCAAGAATGCTATAACCAGTAGTAGGAGGTGTAGGGACCACCTTCATGGTTTTGTTGGTAGAACCAACAAAATTCTTATCCGCATTTTGTTTTGGCGCAAATGTAGCAGCAGGAGGGTTAGGACCCTTGATAGAGAATCTATCGTTAGACCTAGTAACAATGTTCACACAATCTTGAGATGTTTTAGATTTAGATAATCGAGACCCAGGGCCTCTCAAGACAAACAGGGTTCTGGGTTTAGAAACACTCCCACTTCCCTTGCCAGTAAACATATTGCAATATTCCACTTCCACTGGTTCAATCATGTTGATCACATTATCATAAGTGGTATTTGCGTAATTAACTTTGGCATTATTATTCTGAGCGTTGGAGGATTCACCTTTCTCATGACAAGGAAAGGGATCTTTGAATGCTTGATGATCTGAATTCTTGTTAAGATTCTCCACAATGATAACCTGGTTATCTATCAAATCTTGAACTTTATGTCGTAATTGGAGACAAGTAGCAGTCTTGTGACCTTTGTTTTGATGGTAATCACAGTAAGCATTCTCATTCCACCAATGAGGTCTTGGTTGTGGATCATATAGCCGTTTCTCCAAAGGAGCAATAATTTGATTTTGCACCAAAGTTTTGAAAACCACATCAAGCGGTTCTCCTAGAGAGGTAAATTAGCGCTTGGGTCGCGCTACCCAAGGTTTGTTGCCAAAAAATTTAGAAGGCTGTTGAGTATTGATTGCAGCCTTTTCAACAGCTTTGGTTACTTGTATACCTGAGGTGAGATTGAAAACTAGTTTTGAAGAAGTTGAATTCACATTATCAACCACCCCATCATTCACAACATCTCTATTTTTGTTGGAAATTTTCCCTTTGTCTTTGTTGGAAGATGAGGGATTTTGCTTGTTATCCTTATACAAGGTCAATTTGCCTTTTTTAACCATGAATGCTTCTATTCTCACAACCTATTTTATCATACTATCAAAGTTAAGGGGACCTTGAAGTTGGACTTGATACCCGAAGTTGGGGGTGAGATTATCTAAGAATATATCAAGTTTCTCAGACTCGGGTATTTTGTGAGGGTACTTTGTACAAAGTTGTCTCCATCTTTGGAGAAACATCAAGAATGGTTTCCCTTGCTTCTGCTTAAGGTTGCAAAGATCCCTTATATTGACAGGATGTTGAATATTGTGAGAATAATGTTGTATAAAAAGATTGGCAATCTCGTCAAAAGTTTTGATGTTAGTGGGTAGTCGTGAGAACCATTCCATAGCGGGTCCACCCAAAATTTGTTGAAAAAGATGCATCAAATATGTTTGATCATGTATAAACTCCATCAACAAGGCACTAAATTCTCTTAAATGGTCCTGAGGATCAGTGGTACCTAGATACTTGTCATATTTTGGGAGCTCTACACCTTTGGGAAAAGGTGGCATAACAATGCTCCTATCAAACGAAAAAGGACATATACTTTCCATTGTGAACTATTGCGTAGGTTTATCCTTATCTTTCATAAGTTGGCTGATTTGACCTTGCATGTCTTGAATTATCTTATGCAATTTGGAGGTTTCAGTTTCCTCTTCTTTAGCGACAAGCGTTTCCACTTGGAATTTTGTGGGTAATTTGACCCCTTCATTCGCTAAATCAAGAAAGTATTTTTCTTTGTCTTCCGCAAGGAGTATCTCCATCATTTCAATAAGAGATTTATTAGACTTTTCTATGTCTATGTCATTTTGAGTTATTGGGTCATCTTCATTGCCAAGAATTTCATAAATTCTCTGAGTCTGATCTTGACCCTGGTGATGCTCTTCTCCTTGATGACCTTGTTCATATTGAGATTGGTCATGACCTTGTGTGTAATCAAAAGGAGATGTCATGTTGTTAATGTGAGATTTTTCCATGTGCACTCCTTCAGTATGAGAGTGAGGACTCGTAGCCGATGTGCTCTTCAGCAAATCAAAAGGATTGATGTGTGAAAAAGGATCACTAAGGAAATGAGGGTCGTTAATAGGATCGACCCAAACAGATGACTTCTTGTAGCCTTGTTGTCTTGAGAGAAATGGATTACGCTGATCTTGAAACAATGGATTAGAACAAAACTGAAGCACTGGCTTCAGATTCAAACTCGGGTCTACACTAAATGGGGAAGAGGAACGTGATGATCCCTCTTGATTATCAACTTGAATAATGGGTTCAGAATGACCTTTTCCTTGATCACGAGGTTTACCTCTACCTACTCCAGAACCGTGTATGGGAAAAATATTACCGCTCCTAGTCGTAACAGGCATAGATGAAGCTGATACGAGAGGAAACTTAAGATCTGACTCAAAACTCTATCTCTAAAGGTATAAAAAAAAAAGAGGTAATAGGCTATAACATCCAAGGTGTGAGATGCACCTGGCATGAATCGTCAGAGGTATGGCTAGAACAGCCGAGATATGACTATCATGTCACAAGGTACAAAAAACATAAGAAAATAGGATGGAGAAAAAGAGACAAGACAGGTTCGAGTATGAATCAATCAGTTTGCAACTCGAAAAAACTAGTTTCGGTCTACAGACAACGAGGGAACAAGCAATCAAATCCAAGACAAGAGGCAAATAAGGCAGATAAACAAACTCAGTTTTCAAGATAAAAACCAGATTTTGAGACATAGTGAACACTATTCTCTAACAAGATTTCCAGGCTTAGGATAGTTTTGAAATGATACAAATCAGCAATCTCTATTTCAAGGTGACAAGCACACGTTTAAAAACACAAATTTTCAATCAAGTAGTGACGCAAACAGTAGTCGTAAACAATTCCACCAAGGACAAAGCAACTTGCTAGAAAAATGGGAGTCTTTGTTTGATGATAGTATGGACAGTTTAAGACTCAAAAATAGACACTCAGTTATCCCTACAAAGAAAATTGGTTGAGAAGACAAAATTTGTGCCCCGCTATCTTATGTGTATGTGTGCACCTCACACAGCAGTGTCACCCTCAAAAGAGTGCCCATGTTTTTTGCGTTTCCAGTATATTTGTTCAAAGGTTACCCTTAAATAGGGGCTAGCATCATATACTACTTCAAACATCTAGGTGCATACCTATGTCGAGAATCTAGGGGAGAGATTCTTCCCTCTCCCTATGCACAGATTATGTCTCCTTTCGGAGGTGAACCGGGTAGGAATCTAACTAAGAGAGTGTTTAATAGGATTTTGTTCACAATAACCTTTGGTGCCTCTAATACAGAGCTGGGGCCTCGTAGCCACACCAACACTTGTAAGTCACATACCCTTGCAAGAAAGGTTGGGAGCGGCGCCGCTCAGTATGACAAACAAGACTTTCTCATGATGATAGTCAAAATCAATGAGAAAGAAGTTACTATGGATTTGGAGTCTTTAGACTACAACAAAGCAGACTTTATTAGAGTGAGGTAGAATCATCAGTGAAAGGTGTGTACTCACTTGGGTCATTCCTGGAGGTTCAACTTCCAGCAGGCCTTCTAAAGGTGACTCAACTTGGTTCGGATTCAAGGGTTTGATTTTCTGATTCTCTCAATGAGAGAAGAGCATACTTCTTTACCTTTGCACCTCACCCAAACACATCAAGCATATTCATCACCGAGATAGTTTCACTCCACCAAATTCACAAGTCTTTGGGTTTTTGATTCTCTCAAAGAGAGAAGAGAATAATCCCCTAACAAGTAGAAGTGCTAAAGATTCACTATCTTGCTTTGCTTCCCCAAGTATCTGTCATGCTAGCAACATCTGGGTCTCGGTTTCATCAATGGGCATCACTTCCATGTAATGAAGAGCCTATTCCCCTACTTTTTCTATCAGGATCCTTACAAAATTTTAACAAAGCCCTATTTAGACTATGTGAATGAAAAATAGTAAACAAACATGATGTTTTAATTATGCCTTTGACTATCATCCTACAAGTAAACTATTAGAAAGTTTTGATCTTTGGAAAGCGAACCTACAAACCACTGTTATGCTGCAGCAGAAACCAGAAATAGAAAAATCAGAGTAGAAAACAAATGTCAGAACAGAGAAACAACAGATTAAAAATTCTAAAATTTAAATGCCTGTCTGCCAAAGTTTGTGCGAGCAAGTGCCTCGACGCGCGCAAGCTTTCTATTTCTTCGCACGACAGAGTGCTACAGAGAGAAAAAATTTGCGTAGCTCGATGCAAAACTTCACGCGAGACTCTGTACCAATGTTATATGGATGTACGGTAGAGCTCCAAAAACACAGTCAAAAAGTTTGAAAATGAGGCCAAAAATCATTTTTTCTGCCCCACGGTGGGCACCAAAATGTGTGTGCTTGAATGTGACCTCTAAATCATGCATAAACCCAGTATAGTCTTTACTCAATTGTTCAATTTACAAAGACAAACATGAATTGTTTATCCTACAAACTTAATTGAAATGACTTGCTGCCTCCTAATTAGTTGTGGATGTCGATTTTACCCTCAGAACGAGAGCCAACAACCTGACCATTGCTAACATGGAGGATTTATAGAATGTGAGAAAAGATGAAATTTCCATTACTCTATGAATGAGATGCAATTAATCTATGAAAGCAAATTGCTCTTAGTCTATGAAAGAAAATTGCAACTAATCTAGAAATGAATTGCAACTAGTCTATGGAAGCAAAATGCAATTAATCTAGGAAAAGAAAATACTCTTGATCTAGAAATGAAGTGCTTTTAAACTAGAAAAGGAATTGCATCTAAACTACAATTGAAATTGCCTTTAACTAGAGATCTTGAAAGAATCAAATTGATATGTTAGACATGTGAATGAATCATAAATGAAATCAACATATCTTTAATTCCAATTGAAAACTAGCCTAATTATGCAATTTTAAGCTTAAAAGCATGAAAGAAATTAAATGCAAAATTGACTATATATTTGATGCTCTCCAAAATCATCCTCTCAAATGAAGAAAATGAGGTCCAATTTATAGAAAACCATGGAAAGAGAGTGAAGAGTTTCTTGAAAAGAAACAATTGTCTCTTCATTCTCTTTTGAGACAAAAATGCAAAGATTATTTAATTAAAAGGGTGGATTATTGCCACATGAGTGTCCTTTCACATGGAATTATGGAATTCCTTTTTGAGGATAATTCATCCAATAATTAAATAACCTTTCAATTCATTTTATGTATATTAGCTAAAGGGGGTGGAATTGATTTAATTAAAATCACTTTGGACTTTAGAATTAAATCAATTAATCATAGGGGTTTTTTAGCTAATAAACTCTGAGAATTTAGGAATTAAATATAATGTCAAATTTATGCAAATTTGGGTTTTTTGCATTTGAAACTCAGTCAATTAAAGTCAATAAGGAGAAGAATTTGCCTAGTACAGTAGGACTTCAAAGATGAGAAAATGCACCAAAATTGATTGGATTATAAGGTGCCAATTTTGGGGTGTTACACCTATTGGATTGAAGGACTAAGCTATACTTCTGGATACCGAGTTGAGTTCCATCAAAAAAAAGCTAAAAAATTTGATGCTACTAGTGAACTGAGTGGAAGTGGAGAACATACAAGAGGTAATTCATTCTATCTAGATTTATCTGATGAGACATGTTTTTTTGCACAATATGATGATATATGGTTCTGGCATAAGAGGTTATGTCATGTGAACTTTGACAATTTGGTAAACATTAGTAACATGAAAAGAGTAAGAGGGTTACCAAGATTGAAGAAACCTAATAATGTTATGTGTAAGCAACGTCAGTTGGGCAAAATGACAAAGTCTAGTTTTAAAAGGAAAACCTACACCTCAGATAATATTTTGGAATTGGTTCTATAAATGTCCAAAAATATTATTATTATTATAAATATTAAATCCCCTTTTATTCATCTAAGTATTTAATTAAAATTAATTAAATAGTTTCAATTGAGGTATTTACATATTTTACAAATACTATCCTAATGTAGTTTATTTAAATACATTTCCCTCAAAAATCCCCCTTTTAATAAATTTACATTTATTAAAAATCCCTCCATAAGACTAAAATTCCTCTAAGCTTGATTTAAATAAAAACACTTTATTTAAATCACTTTATCCCTTTCAAATCCCACCTCTTGCTAAAATCCTCTAACCTTGATTAAAAGGTAATTTACCTCTAATCATGTGCACAATCCCCTTTGACTTTTCCAACCTAACCCTCAATCCTAGCCACTCATCTACCTTCTACCTCTCAATCTCAACCATCCATTCCCTTTTCAAATCTATAAAAAGAGGCCTTTCCCTCTTACATTTCATCTCTTATCTTGTTATTGCATTATTATTATGCTAGAATTGTGCTAGGTTTTCATTGCTAGTTTCATGCTTTTTATGCTTATATAATCTTAGATATTACATGTTTAGATCAATTTGGTAAAATCAATCTTAGTTTCATTCTTGCTTTGCATTTCAATCCATGGTAGCTTAGTCATTTTGGAGAAGTTTGAAACTAGTTGTTCCATACTAGTTCTTGAATCCTTCTTCTAGCCTTCCATTGTTGCATTAATCTTAAGCATTTTTACTTGGGGAAATATTGAATATTGTGTATGAGAGAGCACATTCACACCTCCGTAAGAGAGAAAATCAAACAAGCCTCTTGGTTGTACTTGTTTCTAGCTATATCCGATGATATGAGGATAATTTTTATGTTTTTCATGCTTCTTTCATCTTATTTAAATCTTTGAATGCTAACCCTCTAATGATTTTCATGTTTTAGTGGATGATTAAAGGCTGATATTTTTCCTTGTATACATTTTGGCATGCTCAGTGGGACCCACGTCCCTATAAGCATTCTGTTCTTTTCTCATTTTCTTTCATTTCCGTCAAATTTTATGAACTTTAACCGGCATCTCCGATACAGACTATTTTTGCTCAAAAACTTGAAACCCTAACTACTTTTTTTATAAGTTTTATAGTGTTTTCTATTGTTTTTAGGATTTTAGCATTCTTTTTTTCAACAGAGATCAATTTTACAAGCAGTCATAATGCTAAAATTTCTTTAGAATAAATCTTGATAATCACTAAGGAGTTTTGATTTTTAGGGTTTGGGAAAATATTAATTATAGGTCTGTGAGGAAAGCATAGTAACTTTTTGTTGTGTTTGTTGTCTTTTTTTTGGCTTTGCAGATACAACACCATCTATGCAAATGTTGGTTCATGTTTTAGCGTCTGCGCTAACATCGATCCAGATCAACCATCGTTCGATGTCTGCGCTTCACAAACCTGCATCTCCACTAGGTGTATCTTTTTATGCTTTTCTGTGTTTGCTGGTATTTTTGCTGCATTTTGTCCTTTTGGGAAAAACATAGAATCAATGTCTACGCCCTAAACCAGCATTTATGCTCTATTTATTTTGGTTCTTGTCATTTTCTAACAAATTTTTGCATACTTTTTTGTGCTTATAACACTTGTCAAAGATTGATATTCAGAAAAATACTAACCAGTTGTCCTGCAACATCGCTTGTCAAAGAAATCAATTCAAAGATTACTCACATTTTTCTTGTAGGTTTCCTTAAAGCTAAATCAACCAAACGATCATGTTTGTTAGTATTTTCTTTGTTTCTTAGGCACATAGATCAACTAGGGGATCTTTTTGTGTGATTCAAAACAAGTGTTAGGGGAGTATGATCTCTTCCTTTTTTTTGGAAGATAAAAAACCTAGACACACTTGTTTTGTCTTAAAAAATTAAATCTTTGAGGAAAGAATAAGCTTGTCTTGTGTGTGTGTGGAGAAAACAACACTGGATAGGAGAGCATGCTCTTTTACCCTTGTAGAAAAATTAGAAATCTAGACTCCTTTTTGTCACCAATCCATTTGCTTTCAAGTTAAACCTTTAGAGGGCATGCAAAGGGAGCAATCTCTTGGGAATGACCCAAGTGGGGAACAAGAAAACCCGGCTACTTTCGCAACACTATAATAAAAAAATCTTCTTTCAATCCAAAGAGAGAGAAGACATGAATATTTTCTATCTCTAATGCTCCTTAATTTGTAGGGCCTTGTTTCCTTAATCTTTCTAAGTAAGACCACACTTGACTAGGTGCTTGCAAGGCCATCTTGGTCTTAATCTTGTTTACAAGATTACGAGGGGGATACATTCAACTTGTGTAGGGCTGAGATATCTGAATCTTTCTTGTGAGACTATACATTTTGGGTGCTTGTAGGGTTATACGCCTTAATTTTTCTTGTGAAACTACAAGGGGTATTCATGAATGAATGACCTTACTAAACACTTGCTAAAGTAGAAGCCTACATGATCTACCTTCGAACGTGTCATAATCTTTGTACAAGGATCAATCCAAGTAGAATTTACCCGGATCACCTAAAGATTTTACACCCAACATATGTATTCCTATGGGCATTTAAAGCATGATTGTGGCATGAGCGAGCTTATGTGATTTGAGCATTGATTCTCTTTTCAAAACCCACAATGTGCATAGTCCTAGACAAAGGCAATACTTTATGTGAGGCGAAGGAATATTTAGCGTGGGCAAAGATTTTGACACTAAGCTAATTTCCTTAGGTAGGAATTTCCTTGTTTAACATTGATCAAAGGTTTCACACACTCCCCTTGCTCCTCAAGGTTTCTTTGTCCCTTGTTGGATTGTTTTTGACATTTTAATGAGCATGTTTGACTCAAGGTATACTTAGGGTAGTCACTACCTTGATGTATGATTGAAACTTGTAATTTCCATTGAACAATACAACCAAGATCTTATAAGTAATAAACGACTTTCCAATCACAAATATGTGTTCCCATGGCATGTCAAATCCAGGAATACATAAGAAAGTCAAGACCTTGTTACCTCCCGTGATCAAAGAACAAAAGGATACTACTCGTAAGCCCAAACAATATAAACATATCCTTGATTCTATCAAGAAAAAGATTCATGCATGCATAGAATATGACAAGGTCATCTATAACAACAAGGTCACATGTTTCAGAAACAAGTATTGTATGAAAAATGCATTTGTCATCTTTCAGCAATATGACTAGCAGGCACATCGCAACATCACCCAATTGTTCCTCTTCTTATGTCCTTTTAGCTTGCATCTTAGGAACCTCATTTTGATCCTCATCCTTAGGAATTGTATCATCCAACCAACATAGAAAACATCAAATCAAACCAAGCACTATCCAATCAATTATCCAAAAATCCAAAAAAATCAAATCCTGGTGTCACATCCTTTGAGTTGCATAGTACCTACATCTTAATCCAAATCCTTCATACGCTTCCTTAGCTACGCAATATTTTAGGATATCCCACTTTGTCCTTGTAACCTCATCACCTTGAGAAAAAGGTTGGTTTTCATTGACAAAGAATCCTATCTTCTGAAGACCATATTTCTATCTTAGGTTGACACAATCATCAAACTTATATTATGGAAAGAAACTCATAATCCTCTCTTACATCAAGTCATCCTAGGTCCTTAGGATATCCTTTTATCATTTAGCATCATCCCCTAATCCTGCATCCTAGGAATCTTTCATATCATCCAAAGGAAATTGCATTAGCATCTTTCATTCCTTTAGCAACATTCATTTCATGCCACCGGAAACAAGATCCAAGAAGAGGAAAGACATGGGCACCAACTATGCCGCCAGTTCATCTGATCCGACGATAGACCATAACAATGCCATGGTCTCTTTTGACCCTTAGAATCAAGTGTCGAGTGAACATATATGGGTTGACCCTAATGAAACCCCTACTCAAAGTTCCATGGAAGCATTCATGATCCATTCTAGACATGTGTAGATGGTTAGCATCATCATTGGACATAACAATCACACCATTCTTTCCAATTTTCAGCAAGAAGGAATCCAACTACCATCTGGGATTATACCACAAAGAGTTGGACTATCTTTGAAAATCCTAGGTGACTTTTCCCTCCCCATGGTGGAATAAATCTTTGATCTGTGATTCAAAATATCCCAAGTTGGATCCATTATACCCCTTCTACTCCAACTAATGGCTACATAATCCATAGTGCACACAATCACAAAAACACCACTTTCTATCATGGGACCTCTGGTCTCGCAATCGTCACAACCTATCCAAACATCACAACCCATTCAACCCATTTCTTCTCAGCCAACCATTGTCCAATCCACAATTTCTCAACCTGTCCATATCCAACCAATAGTCTCACAACCGCTAGTCACACAAGCTGCGAGCACTCCCAACTAGCCTCCACCCCAGAAAAAATTCACTACTGGCATGCTACTCATAGGAACCTCCAACCAGCCCTCCTTCTCACAAGGGCCCACATTCTATTCCCAACCAACAATCACTCAGCCTGCCTCAACACAACTTTTCCCATCACTTGTGCAAGCACAAAACAATCCACCAGCTTCTCACCAGATTCCTCAAGTTGGTCAAACCGCACAAGCCACATCATCCTCCACTTGGGGCTACTCTCAGGATAATATAAAAGCACTTGGGATACCAACACAATCTAGTAATGCAAATCCTTCCACTTCCCAAGTGCAACCATCCTTTATCAACCCCTTTGTCGCACAGCCCGTTGCGCAACCTACCCAACACTAGCTGCTAGTTTACACCAACTACTTGGCCATGTCTCCATCTATAGCATCCCAAATCATCCCACCTCAGCAGCCTAGCATTCCTACTCACATCAACTACCTCACCCCTCCCAATGGGGGAAATCGCTCGCAAACCAACCATCCCACACACAATAATGTGTCCATCCCACCAGTTTATGCAGGGCCAAACCAAGTCCCTCCTACCTATCAACTGCCTCACCAAGAAAAATCACACTACTAGTAGTAATGCATCCCTCAACCATAGTTGCCACCTCCGCAACCTATCCACCAGTCTCCTTATCACACCCCTCAGTATCCTCTGCAAAACCCTCCTTATTCCCCATGGCCTTTTGACCCACATCACACACCTAGGTCAAACATGATGGGAGGACCACCTCCTCCATTGTTCAACAAAAAGTGGGAAGAAATGAAGAATTCTCTCAAGGAGCTCTGAGCTAGGACCAAAACCAAGACATTCAAATTTGAAGAAGTGTGTCCCTATCCTTTCGACCAAGCCATTATAGCAGTTCCTTTCCCCAAAAATTTTGAAACTCCCAAATTTGACAAGTACAAGGGGAAGGGAGATCCTTCTAGCCATGTCAAAGAATTCTATATGGCATGTCAAGAAGTTACATACAATGATAATTTTCTCCTACGCCTCTTTCCCAAAAGTCTGGGAGGATCAACTCTCGAATTGTTTTACAAGATCCCTTATGGTTCGATCACGTCATCTATAGAGTTTTTAGAAAAATTTGTGACCCAATATGCACATCTTGTTAAGAGTGAGTTATCTCTCCTAGACCTGTGCAATTCCAAATAGAAAGTAGGTGAAATCCTGGCAGACTATCTCCAAAGATGGAAAGGCCTCACTACCAAATTATCTTATCAACCTCTTGAGAAACATCTAGTAAAAATATTCATTGACAATCTCCACCCTATGTTGGCACATCATGTCTACATGAATTTTTTACAAACATATAGAGAGATCTACGGAAAAGGTATGGACCTTGAAAAGGGTCTCATAGACGATGGAACCGTCAAACTTTACAAGGAAATGAGTCACGACAGACCCAACAACGATAGATTGCACTACTAGAACAAAAACAAGGGCATTGTGACTGATGGTGCCACAGATACCAAACATGTCTAGATTGTTGTGGTTGGACCTAAAGCACCCAATCCTGCATACCAAAAACTAGCACCTACATATTAACTACCTATGTATCAACAACCTTCATACCAACCCATTACTACCCAATAGAGCACGCTAGCATATCCCCTTCGGGGGAAAATTTTCAATCTAATTTTCAAATCCCTATTAATCAAAAAAATGTCATATCCATCACCCATAGACAAAATAAACCCCACACTCAGAATGTACCAAAGCGCACATTCACCCCTGGGTGAATCCATAAATGTCATATTTCAAAAGATGGCTACGGCCAATCTAATTGTGTACCCACACACATAACCTTTTGAAAAATTAGCACCAAAACCCGCATGGTATGGGGATGATGAGTATTGTGAATATCACCATGTTAAGGGACACACAACCACAAAGTGCATGAAGTTCAAACATTATATTCAGGATCTCCTTGACAAAGAGGAGATCAATGTCGATGCACCAACTCAACACTTTCCAAACACAAATCTATCAAAATGTGTTTCCTCAACACGACATTGTAAAAGGCCCAGCCAATCCAACTCAACCCTCTAACTAATGGAAGGGAAAACAAGGAGATAATGTTGACAAGAAAGACTACACATCTGCATACATCAATTATGATCAGCTCATAAGTTGTATCTCCCAAGCTGAACCCTCGATTAACGTCATCCATATTAAGGGTGTGGATAATCATTATGTGGTTACCACCCACCAAGGAAGAATAACTATCATAGGTTCCAGTGTTTCTTCTCCTTCTAGAGCACAATATAATTTACTGGAACACCTAGGGAACACCCATGCTCAAATCTCCATCTTGGATCTCCTCCGCACTTTTCTTGTCCACTAGGAAATCCTTAATAAATCCCTACAAGAATCTTGTGTCCCCGACAACATTGATCCTGCACAATTCCATACCTAATGGGCCACTTATCCGCATCTTGTAGAATCTCTTTCAAGCTAGCAGACATGTCATCCATTGAACCAAACCACAATCTCCCTCTCTGTGTCACCGTCATGGTCAATGACTTTGCCACCAAACAGTTTAGGATAGATAATGGTTTGGCCCTTAATTTATGTAATTTGAAGTTAATTAAACAATTGGGATATACTGTGGAAGATATAATGAACAATGTCATCACCATCAAGGCATATGATAATCTAGAAAGAACATCAAAAGGTACTATTTCATTTCCCATTCAGCTGGGCCCTGTAGTACAAGATATAGTATGTCATGTTGTTGATCTTGACCTTCCCTTCAATATCCTCCTTGGACGCCCTTGGATTCATTCTATGTAGGTTGTCCCATCCACCTTCCATCAGTGCATTAAATTCACACATAATGACACTGAAGTCACCATCTACACAAACCCCCAACCCTTCGCATACTACCATGCGTTGGAAGCTTCTTTCCCATGTTCCAATCATTGTCCCAAGATTGACATTGGCACCTCTATCGCTAGTTCTTCTTGAACCCATTCAAACCCAGAGACCATCCTTTTTTCCACTCTTTCAATGGTCAAGATCAACAACAAAGGTTGTGGAGATTATAGTCTATCAGAGGCCTTTGTAATGGGAGCCCTACCATCTTATCGACACACTCAAGGGTGCCCACCTAATTTAAGCATGACAGGACCAAAAACAACTAAACCACTATAATTGGGCTCTGCCACTTTCTTTTCCCATAACATTTTGAATGGCCAAGAGATGTCCCTGACATCAATTAGTGGCTTTATAAGGATCTTCTACCCCCAGACAATGGTCTAATAAATTACTTCAAGGCAAAATATCCTACAACCCACAAGTTGGTTATAGAAAAATGGAACTATCAAGGAGGTGGCTTAGGCTATGAAGAGAGTGGCATGAAAACTCCTATTGAGCCTACCTAAAAAAAAAGGCATCAAGGCCCTTATATTGGTTCTATAGTGACTGAGGGCACCAATGAAAACAACTATGCCTATGGTAATCCCCTTGGTTAAATCACTAAAATCAAAGATATCCCTGAAGATAAAATTGTGAGAGACTATGACGATGTCCTCGATGAAAAAATCTTCCTTGGAAATTTTTTCCTCTAACTCACCATCAAATTCATTGACCTTCTACTTTTCCATCTCAAACTCATTGACTGGGACTAACCTAGCATCGTACACATTGACGAGTTCCAAAGCGGGGAAGCGCTCCTAAGATTTCTAGGAGCCACAGAACAAGAATCTGACTAGAGGCATGAATCATCATATGTATACAAATTGGATCCAAAGGCATACTTTGGGGAAGAGGAGGCCTTTGGCTACAAAATTGAAATAGAAAAGAGAAAAATTGATCCCCTAGTGAAAACCCCTCTAGGGCGCTATCTGATCGCAAAAAAGTAAAAAAAATGGTGTATCCATTGGTGAAAATCTCTTTGAGGTTCCATAGGATGAAGGCCCTCCTCTTTCTCTCATCCATGATTACAAACCTGAGCAGTCATCTATCCTCATCAAATAAACAAAGCCTATCAATCTGGGTACAGAAGAAAATCCTAGCATCACTTACATTGCAGCATCCCAAACTGAAGTAGAAGAAACAACTCTCATTGCTCTCCTACGAGAATCCATTGATAAATTTTCATGGTCTTATTCTCACATGCCAGAATTAGACCCTAACTTGGTGGTACACCTTCTGGTCGTAAAACAGAATGTCAAACTGGTAAAGCAGAAAATTTGCAAAATGCATCCCAAGGTATTATTATTGGTCAAGGTAGAATTGGAAAAAATTCTACAAGATAAAATAATTCGCACCATTGACGAATCGGAGTGGATCTCCAACATGGTTCCAGTATCAAAATTGAATAATTCAATCAGGATATGGACAAATTGTTGGGATCTTAACAAAGCATGCTCAAAGGATGATTTCCCCTGCCCAATATTGACATGATAGTAGATCTTACTGCTAGACATGAGATGTTGTCTCTCATGGATGGTTTTTCAAGATATAATCAAATCCATATTGCAAAATACGATCAGCATAAGATAACCTTTATAACCCCTTGGGGTACCTTCTACTATAATATGATGTCATTTGGCTTAAAGAATGCAGTGGCAACTTATCAATGAGCCATGACTGTTATCTTCCACGATACGATCCACAAAATTCTTAAAGATTATGTGGACGATATCCTAGCCAAATCAATCAAAATGGAAGATCACCTAGATGTTCTTGAGTGTGTATTAGATCGGCTTGGACATTATGGCCTAATGCTTAATCCCAAGAAGTGTGTTTTCAGGGTCACATCTGGAAATCTCCTAGGATTCATCGTATCCATAAGAGGCATCGAAATAGATCCAAGAAAGGTAGAAGCTATCATGGAAATGCCTCCACCAAGAACACTCTGACAACTGTGTAGCCTACAAGGAAAATTAAAATTTGTGCATTGTTTCATCTCTTAATTAGCAGATAAGTGCCAACAATTTACTCATCTCCTATGCAAAGATAACAATTTTAAATGGGACCCTCAATGTTAGAAGAGTTTTGAAAAAATTAAAGAATATTTGGAAAGTCCACCCATCTTGGTACCACCTGTACTAGGTCGACCACTCATCCTATATATTTTTTCTACTACAACAGCACTAGGGGCACTCATTTCTCAATTAGATGATGAAGGAAAGGAAAGAGCCATTTATTACATTAGTCAGACCTTAGTGGGTTATGAGATTAATTATTCCCCTATGGAAAAAGCATGTCTGGAAATGGTTTTTTCCACTCAAAAATGTTGCCACTATATGCTTAGTCACACAGTCAAGCTCATTTCAAAAGTGGACCCTGTCAAATACCTACTATCTAAGACTACCCTCATTGGTCGAATGGAAAAATGGGTTATGTTGCTAAGCGAGTTTGAGATTCAATACGTGGACAGAAAGACCATTAAAGGGAAAGTCATCGTAGATCAATTAGCAGAAGAACCATTGGTGGATGCATATCTTCTGATCACATAATTCCCAAATGAACACTTATGCATGCTAGAGGAGCAACCCACCTAGAATTTTTACTTTGATAGATCCTACATAGCCCATGGTGCAGGGGCAAGAATACTCTTTGTCACACCTTAAGGTGACTACATCCCTATGTCATTCAAATTGGGATTCCCATTCATAAACAACATTGTAGAATATGAGGCACTTTTTGTAGGACTCTACATGGCTATACAATGGAACATCATAGATATACATGTCTTCGGAGATTTCCAACTCATCATCAAAAAAGTCTTGGATGAGTATCAAACAAAAGATAACAAACTGATGCCATATAAGGAGATGGTTGACAAGATGAAAGAGCATTTCCTCCACTTATAAATGACACAAGTGTCATGACTACAAAATAAGTTTGTTGATGCAATGGCCAAAGTTGGCTCCCTCTTAGAGATTCCTCGTGACTCTACGCAACATGAATTCTTAGTTGAGAAACTCCATGCTCTTGCTTATGAGAATGATGAATCAGACCGTGTATGTGTCTTAGTTGGTCCCCAGTCCCCATGGTACCATGATATCCATGCTTATCTACAAAATGGTATCATCTCTCCCCATCTCATCAATACCCAATGCCAAAACCTTATTCAAAGAGCTTCCCGCTACACTATTGTAGCCAACACCCTTTATCGTTGAGTCTATCACAATGTTCTCTCTAGATGTATAGATGAAAATGGGGCCACCTAAGCTTTGTGAGAAGTACATGTTAGGATCTATAGTGCCCACAAAATTGGTATGGTCCTAGCCAAACAAATTTTATGGGAAAGATACTATTGGCCCACAATGGAACATGATGTCTATAAGTCCGTCAAGAAGTTCTTACCATGTCAACAGAATGCTAATCTAATTCATGCTCCTGCATAAGACCTCTGTCTTATTGTACCTCCTTGGCCCTTCTCTTGTTGGGGTTTAGACCTTGTTGGTAAGATCTCTCCCCTCTATTTTGAAGGAAATAAATACATAATCACGGCAAGAGATTATTTTACAAAGTGGGTTGAAGCAATTCCACTCACCCTTACTACAGGTGTCCAGATTTCAATGTTTGTCCTCTACCACATCATCTATCACTTTGACATTCCCTCCACCATCTTCATAGATCACGGGAACACCATTTGAAAACCAACATGTAGATGATCTGTGTGAGTGCCTCCATATCCATCACCACTGTTCTAGTCCATATTTTTCTCAAGGTAACTGCCAAGCTGAGGCAACCAATAAAACCCTTCTCAAGATCCTCAAGAAGGTTTTCAATGATACTGGTTTTGACTGGCACCTCCAAATTAACCCCACCCTCTGGAAAAATCATACCTCCTACCACACTCCCATAGGCACCACTCCATATTCCCTAGTCTATGGTGTTGAATTTGTCTTACCGATTGAGGTTGAACTACCATCATTATGTGTGTCACTCAAGGAAATGATTATAGATGAATACTTTGTGTGGCACGCCTTATGCAATTGGATTTGTTAGATGAGAAACACCAATAGGCACATGATCACCTGGTTGTGTATCAAAATTTCCTTAAGAGAATCTACAAAAAAAATATTTTCCCACGGCAATTCCAGGTGGGAGATCTAGTCCTTAAAGAGAATTAAAAGGTAGGCACAAATTGTGAAAAGAAGAGAAAATTTGAAGTCACCTGACATGGCCCTTATATCATCACTGCATGCTTTAGCTCTGGGGCATATCAACTCTCCACTCTTGAAGGAGATCCTTTGAATGATCCCATCAACATCATTCATCTCAAATGCTTCTATTCTTGACGAATGACAGTATATCCCAATTTCTAAGAAAATCCATAAAAAGGTATAAAAAGTCCCGAAGAAATACAAAAATAGTATAAAAATTCTTTAAAAAACCCCTAAAAAGATAAAAAGAAGCTGAAAAAATGGTTTTCCCAGTGAAAACCTGGTAAACAGGTGCTTGGATAACATCAAAAAAATACAAAATATCAAAAAAAAAAAGAGTAAAGATAAAAAAATTTGTCCAATAGTGAAAACTTGGCAATCAGGCGCCATGGGAAAGTATGGGTGATGAAAACCTAGTAACAAGCATCACACATAGTGGACCACATCACTATCTATCAAAATCTCATTCCCACATCCATCCATCCTTTGGCTACATTTCATTCCCAAACCCATATTCCCTAGGTATTCCAACCTATTGCACACATCAATGGCACGATCAAATCGCATCCCCTCCTCAAAATATTTTTGTACATATCACTTGTGTATAATCACTTGGTTTTTTCCTTGTATATCAGTGTCTTGTCTCTTCCCTTTGACATCACACTAACTTTCTAAGCCTCCATCATGCTAACTTCCCCAACCAGTCATTCTTTGCTCGATCCTTTATGGTTTGCTTGTTCGGTTCATCAGTCGAAAGTGGCACACACCAAAAACATGTGTCTCATTGCATCCATTGCATCTTGCTGCATCCATGCATTTTCATATCATCTTTGCATTATCATTAGGTAAATTGCATCATACATTTGCAAACATCCATTACATTTCATCACATAAAATACAAAAATACATCAACTCATCACATCATGCATAACATACATCTAGATACATGCATATGAACATCTCATCTTGCATAAACAAAACATAGCATATAAATCATACATCATTATATATACATCATCACATCCTGTAGCATTAGTGTCACTACTCATATAAGCATATGTATCATACATCATAGAGCTCAATACAAAAATCATCAAGTCCATCATCATATATAAAAACTTCATGTCCAAAGTATACAAGTCTGACATCAATAAATACATTAACTATGCACCTAGGTGTTGGTATACATATACATCTAATCTCATCCAAAAATAAAAAAATGTGTGTCATGATCCCCTAATGAATCATGCGGGTGGTTTTGATGGTTCCTCACCTCCTCCATGTCCTAGTGGTAGACACGGTGGCATCCCCACAGATCCTTGTGAATCCCGCCCTATGCTTTGTGAACGATTCCACTCTGTGTATGTGGGCTTTTGCTGACCCTCTAATACTGCCCCATGATATAATGTCTGATAATTTTTTTCCTCTTGACCTACCCTAGCTACATGCCTATGTGCATGCAGAAAAGTCCTTGAATATCACCTGTGTCTTCCCCCTTGCACTGGCTTCTTGTCGAGCAATATCTCGCTCAGCACTGGATGTCTTGGCTCTCCTCTATGCTTCATCCCTCTCTGAGGTAAATGCGATCACCTACTCTATGTCCTGATCCATCTGATCAATCAAGGTCCCTAACTGATTGCTAAGAGTGCTTATCTCTGTCTGTAGCTCGGTGACATTCTATGTCATAACCCCCTCTAAAGAGAACTCTCCAAAGTCCACTCTCCCCTGCAAGGTTTCTAGTGCACCCTCTTCCCTGTCTGCCCTTTCTGTCTCTATAGCTAACACTCCCTAAACTCAGGCCAATTTTGCCTACACACTAGCCTCTGAAACCTATGATATGACTAATAGCCTCTATATCTGTCTCATCTCCATCTGCAGACTATCCCGCTTTGTAATGATAGTTTCATGAGATTTTAGTGACACGTACCCAGTGAGTGGCCCCTATGGCCCTATAATCCTTGTTCCTATATTAGCACCTATGGTGCCTATACCTATGCCTCCCCAAGTGGTTTTTGTGACCCCTATCCCTTTCTATCTTCATCCCCCTCTCCCTCTCCCTATGCTGGCTCTTGTACCTATGCACGTACCCATCTCCTTTGCGGTGATCTCCTTTCCCTAGTTGTTGATGTCTCTGGGGAATCTCCCACCACTGTCATGTCAACCACATTCATGTCTCCTATTAGATTCTCATGAGAATCCACCTATGTCAAATTGGTCAGTCACAGTGGTACATGTGTGGCCCACAAACCCGCATAATCTGCAGTGGTCCCGACATTATCTACGTTAGGCCTAGCCACCTAGTCTACTTGTGTCGGGGTCCTCCAAGTGATCCTCATGGTGAGGGAATCTGTGTACCTCCCCCACACTCCTACCCCCTAGTGACATGAGGATATAAAATATCCTCTGCCACCACCCCCTGTTTCAACCCAAAGTGTCACATCACTCGAGACAGTATGTATCTCTCTATCTGGTAGATGGTCCTCCCCATAAGGTAGAAATCTATCTGCACGAACCCAAGATATAGAAATTCATCTCATCTTGCTTCCACCTCTGTCTTCCAATCCATAACCTCCATAGCTCACATGCTCTATATGATGTCTAGAAAAAAAACAAGATCTCATCAATAAGTCTCTACCAGTAACCTGTCTATCCCACTGATGTGTACCTTAGTGTTAGCTGGTATCTGAAATAATATGGCTCTCTAGTCTGACGTTCCTCCTGTAATATCATAGGTTAGAGGAGAAAAATGTACTCCCAAGCCCACACCAGTAACAAAGTAACCCTTGTCCCTATATTGTGCACCCTGCGGTATGCAGTCATATGAAGATCATGATACAATTGTCCTAAGACAATGTACCCCCAGCAGTATGTGGTACCCTACTCTAGCATCTCTGCCAGAACCCTCAACCATCCCATCCCAAATCCATGACCTGACAGGTCAACTGGCATGATCCCTCTTATCAACCCTACCAGAAATAGAGCTATCCTCCTGAGCCTCCTATCCACTGTTAGCTGCCAAGGCATCCAGGTCCTATATCTTGAGATCCTCCTCAATGGCCTCCTAAACACCAACTGCATGTATTGGTCACTATCCTCCAGTCTCTACTATGGGATTGGTGCATAGATCGGTATCCGCAAGATCCTCCAAATGTCCTCTAGTGTGATCGTGGCCTCTCTAGTAGGTAGATGGAACATGGGCATATCATTGTGCCATCTCTCCATGAGCATGATCATCATCCCATTATATGCCCATAGTCGAGGCCATCGGGGCACATATTCAAGTCCAAATATGACAATCAACCCCCACTCCACCTCTATCAGCTGGCCCTACAACTCCATGGTGGGTGGCTAATGCTCCCTCAAACCCAATGGTGGAAACTGCATCTGCAAGATCTAAAACACCACCACATTCATGTCATTTTTCTTCTAGATTATAGCCTAACCCCTCCCAGAATGGGGCATCATGCCCCTAGGTCTTTTCCCAACCCATCCCTGGCCTCAGTTAGATCTTTATGTTTCCCTCCCCCCTCAACATCTTCCCTTTTGGCGCAAACATTGATTTGGGAGGAGACGTCATTTCTTCAATTGGCATTTCTGAGCTCTACACTCCCAAACCCCCATCTGTGAAGATGTGGGTCTGGGTCTGGAATTTTTGCAGAAGCCAGTTCAAAACCACCATCTGTGTAGATGCAGGTTCATGGATTGGCATCTGTGCGGACACTGATTTAGGAACTGGCATCTCCAGTTCAGGCCCCTTTTAACCCCCCATTAATGCTCCTACCCTTTCCCCAAAGTGTTAAAAACTTTGACATAACTGAATGCCAGGCTTAGGTCATGCTACTCATCAGCACCGGCCACTCTGTAGGTTGTCCATGGATCCTAACATGCTCACCCAACTGCCCCTTTAGCCATCTTTTCTCTCTAGAGCTCTTTTATTCTCCAATCACTATTCACAAATGACCTCATTTGTCCCCCCAACCCCTCTTATAACCCATATTTTCCCAAAAAAAAAATTCATTCCTCTTTCCTCTGCTTTCTTCTCCCACCTGTATATTCTTGTATTATTAATCCTATTGTACAGCTTAAATACATAAAAATTACAAAAAAATCAAAAAATTGCACAAATTCAAAAAATTCAAAAATCCTTCAAAAAATTGCAATAAACCTTTTCTTCCTTCTGCATCGCTGCATTTTTCACTTCTAGTGACATTTTGACTCCTGCGACTCCAATAATTTTTTTCACACAATCAGTTTTGAGACTGACTTTCCTTGCTCCTCATTCTTTTCAAAGCTTTTGACAACAAATATTTCAATCAAATCAAACCCAATTTTTTCCCGTCAGGATGCATCCTTCTGGTACTCATGGCTTATCAATTCTCCATCACATAATCTTGTTTATGGAAAGAACATTGGACTGAATGGTCATAAGGCCTTCTTTGTTGATTTCATCTTTATGTGTCAGTTAAAACCTACTCACCACTACCTCAATCTACTATATCCTGGTGCATTGTGACTGATGTGTACTGATGCATGCGTCTTTTGTAGTGTGCTTTGTTTGAGCATATAGTCCACGCAAAGAAATCTGTTAGTAATAACTGAGAGGGGGGGTTAATTAGTGGCCTCAAAATATTTATCCTTCAAAACTTAACCACCAATCTATAAATCTCAGATTATTATGTCCCTATAAGATGCATGCCATGAAATACAAATAATGATTAACTGTCTGTCAGTTTTCTCTATCAATCCTTATCCTTTCTTGATTACCAATAAGCAGCAAAACTATTTATTGAAACTCAGTAAATAAGAAGAGTATACCAATCAATCCAAAATTAACTATGTGAGATGCAAAGCAGTAAAGAAATGAATCACACACACATAACACATGGATTTTAACGTGGAAACCTTGTTAAGGGAAAAACCATTAGGACAGGTACCCCAAATTTTCACTCTTCTAAAGTGAGCCCTATTAGGAGCCAACCCTATTAATGATTACAAACACACTGTTAAGTGTGACCTTGTTAGAGGATTTTATACATATAGGTTGTCACTTAGTATCGGGCATCTATTGCTACCATCCTTGAATCAGCCTCCTTCTTAGACTGTCAATAGGTATCGAGCAAGTCCAATGCTACTTTCATGAATCAACCTTTTTGGCACTCCTTGAGATGTACCTCAATATATAGAAGAATGTTAAGTCCTGCTCGGTTAAGATACTTGATGCTTCAATGGTTAAACTGAAACAGTATGACCTATTCATATTGCAACTTTTAATTGTATATTTTTAGATCTATTTAAGTACATTACCTCTCTGACCAATGTATCAATTCAATCCTTGTGCTCCATACTTTCTTCTCTATGATGTTGTGCTCATTGTTAGTCGGTGTCTGCAGAATTCCTTAGCTCTTCCTTCAGCTTGTTTGATTAGTACTGCATGAATTTGTTCTTTATCAATTTTTCTTCAACATCCTCTTTTTATTCACTCTCCTTAATCCCCTTCGTAAATGAATTAAGCTTGTCTCTTATATAGACATAAGATTCATTATTTCTTGATTCTTGATTCTTGGCGTGATAAACAATCCAGCCAATTTAGGTTTAAAGCATAACTCCTAATTTGTCTCATAGATATCTTCTTACCAACTGTACAAATCATCTTTAAATCAATCACTTATCTATGGTCAAATAAAAAAAAGTAGACAACCAATTAAGTCTATATTTACTTTTTCCAGCTAGATATTTTGTCGTTCTCTGAACTCTTTGTTTTGTTGGTCACCACTGCAGCTAGTCGTTGGTGACAACTAACTATTCCGTCAGTGAGACTCTAGTTAGCTTCATGATCTCTATCCATCGAGAATCATTGGAATTTTACTCGTTGGGAAACCTTTTGATTTTTCTCATCAGGCACTCTGTGGTTTTGCTTCGTCGGGCAACACTATGCTTCTGATCATCGGGTATCATTGTGACCATTCTTCTTTGCTCTATTTTTCAGTGTGCACTCCATCGGTGTTGTTTTTCACTTAGTGAATACATGACTTTTATGTATTTCTGAAAGCATAAACTTGGTTCCTTTGGTTCTCTTAATTCTTTGGCATTATGTACATGACTGTACAGATGATATCAATTTGACATCAATGACAATACAATCCATTAACTGATTTAATGACTTGCATTATCTTCAACTTAACATTATCAAACATTTAATTATTTACATGTCATCAATCTCTCCTTTTGGCATTGATGGAAACATACTATATTATCACACTATACTATTTCTAATACAATATAAAATACAATAGTTGAGATTCATCAAACTATCAATGTTTTGTTATGATAACTGATAAAATGGTCTGACCATCGGTAAGCTCTGTCAAAGCTTAAATTTGATTCTTGCAGCTCTCTATATTTCTTCTCTTGATATGTTGTGTTCTCTCCTTGTGTCAATTTCTCTCCCTTGACTATTCTTTTCTTTTGATGTCCTTTTGTTTTGTCAGCAACTCTCCCTTTGTATAATCTCTCCTTGTTGGAGTAATTTGATAATAGATAATCTCTCTCCTTTTTTTGTGGATAATCTCTCTCCTTTTGTTTGAAGAATGTGATAATATGGATAATCTCTCTCCCTTTGATAGCAATGCCAAACAAGTATCTCACAGATATCTAACATTAATGTCAAGTGATCTTTTCTCTCCATCCATAATATATTCTTTGAATTTCCCTTATCCATTAGCAATACAACAATATGCTCTGGTGCTCGATGATGATATATACCTCTATGTATATAGATGTATCTTTGAATTTCATCCTTTTTCTTGCATCAACATGAATGATGTTTTGATAATATATAGGCTGATGCAACCTTCTAGTCATTTTACCGACTGGTAGACAAGGGTTTGACCACTAGTCTCTTTCTCAAGTACTCATATGTATCCTTGGGCAGTGGTTTGGTAAAAATATCAGCAAATTATTCTTTGGATTGCACATATTCAAGTATCACTTCATTTTCTTGAGCTTGTTCTCTTAAATAATGATACTTGATGGCAATGTGTTTAGTCTTAGCATGCATGACTAGATTTTTGGAAATATTTATTGCACTGGTATTATCACAATAGATAATCACTAGTTCTAGGATCTTCATATGCATACCTTTCAGTAACTATTTGTGTAACACCCCAAAATTGGCACCTACTAAATGTAATCAATTTTGGCAAATTTTCTTATCCTCGAAGTCCTATTGTATTAGGCAAATTATTCTCCTAATTGACTTTAATTGACTGAGTTTCAAATGCAGAAAACCCAAATTTGCATAAATCTGACATTACATTTAATTCCTAATTTCTCAAATGATTATT
>MU227475.1:3136255-3146689 GCA_018584345.1 Thuja plicata | reverse complement strand
GGAGGGATAATATATTAAATTGAATTTAATATATTATAGTATTTAAATAAAATTTAAATACAAAGGGAAAATGAATTTATTTAATTAAAATAAATTTAATTAAATAAATAGAAGAATATAATGATTAAAGTCAATTAATAAAATTAACCATAATGTTAAGGGAAAATATTAATAAAAATTAATATTAGTGTGAATGGACAATTTTAGGTGTCTACAGAGTTAATTGAATTGTTTAAAGATCAATATGGTGACAAAACAAACAAAGGATTCTTGTTGAATGAGTTCAATAACATCAAAAAGAATTACAATGAAGAGGTCATGGAGTTTAATACCAAATTTCAAAGATCAATGCACAAATTGTTCAAAAAATAAGGTTGGATGAAGAGGTATGTTTAGCAACTTATTTGAATGCCTTTTATTCTAAAATGGGATATTCTCTTATGGATAAAAACCCTAGAACTCTTACTGATGCTTATAAGATAGCAGTAAATATTGAAATGAATAGAAGGGTGTCTGGTAAATAAAATAGGAGAGATGATTCAAGGTTTAGTAGGAGTAACCTAAAAGAACCAGATTATAAGGAATATAGGGCTCCTCAAAACAATAGGCCTTGCTATAACAATAGTTACAATCCTCAGAATAGAATGCAAAATCATCCTTATGGAACTCAATTTAAGGATAGGAAGCCTATTGTTTTATCTAGAAAAGAGAAAACTAATAACAAAACTCCAGACCCTTTGCATAAAAATGATGTCCATTTATGCAATGATGATCTCTAGTGTGAGGCTTGTGAAGCCCCACACAACCCTAATTTTTGTATTATTTCCTTGGATTTGAAAGTAAATAAAGAACAAGGAAATGATGAAGGTGAACAATGTGATCATAACATGACAAATGCCTATTCATGTCATGATATAGATTCAGACAGTGAAACTGAAAATCATGATTCATATGGTTCACAAAGAAATGTAGAAAATCATCATCAACAAATTTTATTAGACAGTGAAGCAGAGGAAACTGATGACCATATAATATGTTATGCTCAAGATAATCAAGATCTTTCATCTATCAGGAAATCTTCAGATGAAGAGAAAGCAAAGATTACTGCAGATTTAGGGAACAAGGCTAGAAGTAATTACCATTTAAGAAACAAAGTAGTGGGTGGTACTGGTAGTCAGCCATCTGGTGTGTTTATAAAAGAAAACAAAATACACACCAAATATGTATAGAAGAAGGAAGGACCTAGGGAAAATTCAAACAAACCTAAGGTCAAAATTTTGACAAAAGCCTTAGGACCAAATGTTATACAAGAAGGAAAATCGAAAGAGCAAGAAACAAGTAATTCTACTCTTAGGGTAGAAAATAGAAAATATAAAGAACCAACTCTCAATATACAAATTGAGGAAAATGATATTATTGTTGAAAAATCAAAATCCTCAGATGTAAAATATACTCCAGTAGATATGGGTCACTGTTTATCTCAAATGACTGTGAAAGTGCCATTTTTAGAAATGATGAGAATCAAAGAACATAAAGAAAAGGCTCTGTCATTATTAAATAGTGTGCCTACAGTGAAGGTTAAAAATATAGAAAATGTTGATAAGAAACCAATTAACAAAGGGAAGGAAGTTGAAGTATTAACTTCTGAGATTCCTTAAATTTTCTTAAACACAACTTCTTCCCCTAAAGTTGTTGACCCACTTTTTCTTTCACTAGTAATTAATGGAAGGATGCTAAAAAATTGTATGATTGATTCAGGAGCATCAAACTCTGTTATGCCAGTGGAAATTATGAGGTCTATGGGACTACAAGTGGACACTTCTCATGGGAGATGTCAAGCAATGGATTCTAGAGAAGTCCTTGTGATTGGTGTGCGTGTGTATTTGGGTACCTGTTGAGAAAGACACAAACACTCAATAAGTCATTGCATTAGCTTGAAAGGTTAGATACAACGTTTGAAACCACTAATATCGACCTATTTTTTGCTAACTAGGAAGAGTGTAATTAGTAACATATCAGCCCTCATAATATGCTACAAATCAATGACAAATACAACCTAGCATGAAGGATTTTAGATTAAAAACAAGCTAAAAGATGATAAAGCATGCAATCTAGCTCTCAAATCTGAAATGAAAACAATGCAAAAGCATGAAATGAAAGATGAAATATAAGTCTAATGTTAATTCAACAACATAACAATGTATTTTTTATCTAATGTAAAGGCTTATTTTCTCTCAAAACTGGCTTCTATTTATAGGAGAATGGGAGAGAGAGAGAGGGGGGGGGACAAGGTGAATTAATGAGTGAAGGGGATCATTAATGAAGGTGTAAGAGCCATTAATTCCCAAGGCATTAATAAGGCATGGGAGAGACATAGGCTTAAGGCATCTTTCATTAATAAGGCATTAATGAAGGCCTTAAAGAAGTAAGGTAGAGTGTAAGAGGATGGCTTGAGAAAGTGAACCTTAAGGAAGTCAAGCTTGAGAAAGTGGACTTTCTCAAGTGGGTTGAGTTGCTAATCATTCCTTAATGGAATGTGACAACATTAGGAGGTGGGTTAGGACTAGAATTAGGATTACAATTAGATTAGCATGGGTGAATGGGTTGAGAAGGGTTAGAACCCAGTGTAGAAGTGGTTGAGATGGGTTAGGTTGGGGTTTAGGGGAATATTAATAAATGAAATAAACTTATTTAATTCATTTAGAAATATAGGAATTAATTATTTAAACAATGAAATTGGTTTTTAATAATTAGGGGACTATAGCCATTAAATAGGCTAGGGGAATGGGTTATTTTAAAAGTGGGTATTTGATTTAGGGATTTATTTAATTCCTTTATAATTAAATACTATAGCCATGTTTGATTTTGATTTGATTTAATTGGTTTGAATTGATTTAAATCATATGGCTATAATAGTTAATATAATTTAGTGATAAAAATTACCTAGGATATTAAATTTATTTGAAGAATTATGCCAAGCAGTAACAGGGTCATTTGGACATAATCAAGGGTATGATCACACTTAGGGAAAATAGGGTCCATAGTTGGAACATACCAAATTTAGGTGGTTACAATTGGTACCATTGAAGCCATGCCTTATAAATTATCAATATGTCCTAATGTGGTGTTGACTATGAATGTTCTTGTTGTTGATATACCACCACACTATGGGATGCTGCTGTCAAGAAAGTGGAGTGCTTCAATGGGAGGTAGTATACAAAGTGATTTATCATATGCTACTTTCAACATTAATGAAAATAAAGCTAAGGTGTCAAGGGAGGGTAGAAATCCTCACATGATAGAGTGGTTTGAAGACACTAACATTAGTTGTTGCATTGATGTGGATATGGAGAATTTCAGAGTGCGGAGGAATGACCATTATCATCAAAGTGAAAATATTGATCCTCTGGTCAAAGAGTTGAGTGTATAAAGTGATGGATTGTGGAAAATGTATTTTGATGGAGCTTTCTCAAAAGAAGGGTCAGGAGCTGGTGTGTTATTGGTATCTCCATTAGGTACAACTTTTAAATATTCCTTTTTATTGGCTTTCCAATGTACAAATAATACTGCAGAGTATGAGGCTTTGTCTTTTGGGCTAGAAATTGCCATCAAACATGGAATTAAATATTTAAAGGTTTATGGTGATTCTATATTAGTGGTAGCCCAAATCAGATCCAAATATGCAGCAAAGAATGATAGATTAAAAATGTATAAATATACTATTTGGGATCAAATTGAAATGTTTGATGCCTTTGATATAAGCTGGATAGAAAGGTCAAAGAATATAATGGCAGATTTCTTAGCAAATGTTGCTCTGAAAACTGATGATCAGACTTTACATGGGGTGTCAATACTAGAAGTCAAGACAAGACCAGTTGTTTTGGATAACATATACAACTCGCAGTTTTTCAGGATGACCAAGATATTCTGAGATTCATTCAAATTCTAGACCATTATGAGAACCAGAGCATAGATTGCAATACTTTTCTTGAAAATAATGATGGTAAAGACTATGTTTTAGGAAGTGAGGTTGTCCAATTAGGTTCTAATCATATTCGTAAGGGTCTGGTTGAACTTGAGGCATTGTTTAGTAGTCAACATGATGATTCAACAAAAATAAGCAATGCTAAGACTGAGGACTTGGAGGAAATAAAATTAGGATCATAAACTAGTCCTCAAGTTGTTTACATTGGAAAAGGTTTAGATTCTCATATAAGGACAAATTTGATTAAATTACTGAGAAAATATAAGCATGTTTTTGCATGGTCATGTGAGGACTTAAAAGCTTATAGGGAAGACCTTTTCCAACACGAGATCCCATTGAAATCAAAGGTAAAACCATTTAGGAAAAAACAAAGGCCTATCAATCCTTTACTGGCTCCTAAGATGCAGCAAGAGTTGATGAAGTTAAAGGATGCTGGGATTATCCATCCTATCAGACACTCAACATGGGTTTCAAACTTGGTGCCAGTGAGAAAAAAGAATGGTGACATCAGGCTGTGTGTGGATTTCATAAATTTAAATATTGCTCCATTAAAAGATAGTTATTCCTTACCTAATATGGAGGCAATGTTACACAAAATGACTGGTTGTGAGTTTTTGTCAATGATGGATGGTTTCTCAGGATATAACCAGGTTTTAGTTAAAGAATCAAAATAGTACAAGACTGCATTTACCACTCTTTGGGGAACCTATGTTTATATGAGAATGCCATTTGGACTGATAAATGAAGGAGTAACTTTTCAGAGGGCTATGGATGTTGCTTTTAAATAATTTATTGACTTATTCATGGTCATATATCAGGATGATCTAACTACATATTCAAATAAATCTTAAGATCATTGTGAACACCTGAATAAATTTTTAATGAAGCTTTAGAATATGGTGTTTCCTTGAATCCTAAGAAATGTCATTTTGTAGTACATGAAGGAAAGTTTCTAGGACACATAGTGTCTAAGGATGGGGTAAGAATAGACCCTGAAAGAGTGGAAGAAATCCAGAAGGTCATTGCTCCAAAGAACCTGAAAGGAGTACAATATTTCTTAGGAAAGATTAATTTTGTCAGAAGGTTTATAGAAAACTTTGCAGAAATTGTCAAACCTATTATAAAGTTGCTAAAGAAAGATGCAAAATTTAATTGGAATGAAGAAGCTCAAATGGCATTTGAGAAAATAAAGAAGGCAGTGCAAGAGGCTCCTGTTTTAAAATCACCTAATTATAGTAAGCCCTTTTCTTTGTTTTCATTTGTATCTTATCATACAATTGTTGTTGTGTTACTACAAAAGGATGAGCAAGGGTTTGAGCATCCAATTGCCTTTTATAGTAAATCTCTTAGGGCTGCAGAGTTAAATTATGAGATGATGGAGAAGCAGGCATATGATTTAGTAAAAGCTGTAAAATATTTTAGACCATATTTGGTTTGTGCTAAAGTACAAGCTTATGTCCCACATTCAGTAGTAAAGGATATTCTTATTTAGTCAGAAGTCACTGGTAAGAGGTGTAAGTGGATAAATAGAACACAAGAATTCAATCTTGAAATCCGCATTACAAAGTTAGTAAGGGGCCAGGGTTTGGCCAAACATGTGATAGAGGATAATTTGGATTTAGTTCAAGTAAATGATGTAGAGACACAGGATCAAATAGTCACAAGTATAAAAAGACAACCATTTTATACTGATATTGTGTTTTTCTTAAAAAATGTCAAGTGTCCTGATAATATGACAGAAAATCAAAAGAGGAGTCTGAAGTTGCAAGCTTAGAAGTACACCTTAATTCAAGGGGACCTATATTGGAAGGATAAAAATGGTGTGTTACTCTTATGTTTGGATAAAAATCAAGCTGAAAAAATATTGAATGAAATGCATGTTGGGATATGTGGTGGGCATTTTTCTGCAAAAACTACTGCTCATAAGATTTTAAGGGCAGGCTATTACTAGCTCAGTGTTTTTAAAGATACCTATGCATTTGTCCGAAAGTGTGAGCCTTGCCAAAAATTTTCAAACAAGTTAAAGTTCTCAAGCGCCCTACTGTTAAATCATGTAAATGCTGAGGCACCTTTTTCCATGTGGGGTATTGACTTTATTGGGGAATTTTCAGAAAATTCTAGTGGAGGACACAGTTGGATATTAGTGTCTACTAATTAATTTACTAAATGGATAGAACCTATCCGCACTAAAAAATCAAAAAGTAAGATAGTTATAGAGTTTTTATTGGAAAATATTTTAAATAGATTTGGTGTCCCAACCAAATTGGTCATGGATAATGTCATGTGTTTCAGATCTAATGAGATCAAATACTTTTGTAATGAATATGGGATTATAATGTCATATTCATCCCCAGGAAAATGGCCAAGAAGAATCTGTTATGCCCTGCATCCCCAACCCTACATTTTGTGTGCAAAATATTGGGTCCCCCTTTTTGTTTTTGTTTTTGCTTGCGGCCTTGCCTTGTCTCTTCCCCTTTTTGTTTTCTTTCTCCGGGGTTTTCTTCCCCGGTGTTGTGTCTTGTTTGTTTGTTTTCCATCTTTGGGACTCGAGTCCCGGAGGTTGCCTTTTGTTGGAAACCAGATTCTGAACTCCGGGATTATTCATCATGATGTTCTTAAGGATATTATCACAAGGAATCCCCAGGCCCAGAGTCCGGAGGTTTTGCTTGTCCGGAGATCGCTGGAAGGAGGAGGATTACCTTTTTACTGCGGGTATAAATACAGATTATCTGTCACTTTCACATTTACCATGATTAAAACCTTCGAGCACTTAGAGAAAATTAGAGAGCGATTTCAAAAGTGATTAACAGATCATTTGCAGAAAGTTTATGATAATCAACGCTTAACATCTCTTGTCATTCTCAGGCAATTGCAAGTGCTTTGTGGTGGTGACTCTGACAGTTCGGCGACTCAAACTCACGCAGTAAATCCTTCCTTTCCTCCACCTTCTGTGTTCTTAGGTTGGTGCTTCCACTTTTCCGCCTCTGTCTTTCTTCCGCTCTCTGGTTTCCTTCCGTTTTGCTTTGTTTCATTTTGTTTCCGTTTGTTTTGTTTCCTGGTTTCGGCTAGTTTGTTCTATTTTGGGTTTTGCCACCCGTTGGTGGGTCGGCTCTACCAGAGAGTTGTCCACCCTTTGTGCAGGAGTTGTTTCTGTAAATAGCGTATATAAGTGTAAATAATTGTATATCCATTTCTGTCTTGTCTGGTTTTCCCATGGGCATCGTCCTACATTGTATATTCATGTATATATGTACATAGTTGTATATGATCCTTGTATATCTCCTCATCTTTGTGTATATCCCTCAGCTTCATGTATATCCTTCTGGGTGGCTTAACAAGACGGTCGAGTCACCCCTGTGTCTAGTTTTCTGCCTCCGAGCTCACTTCGAGGCTGAAAACTACCTGTTTGAAGCTCGGCTCTCGGCTGGTTTCAAATAGGCAGTTTTCTCTCTCCTCCATGGAGTCTGTCAGAACCTCATTTATATCCCATGCGCACAATCAATTCCAGCCAAGTGGCTCTCCCTTTTCGTGCACTTGGACAGTTAGCTCAATCGTCATCACCATAACTTCCATTTAATACCTACACACGTGGCGCCCACGTGGGCTTGATGACTTGGCTTTTCACATATTCTTGCTAACGGTCATTTCTTCGGGTTACGAATCTCCTACCACCATCCATCCTGTGTCTTTGCTAAGTGTGATAAAATTCCTCAGACCCAAATGTGTTGATGATATCTTAAGTTTACGATGTGTTTTGTTTTTTGGGTATCTTTGCATAAAACTAACTTTTCAGGAAAAGCAAACATCGCGGTGGTAAGATCTCCGAACCCCGGAGTAACTTCCTTATTTTTGATAAAATATTCTGACGGTCACTTTGCCTTGCAGGTTCCCAGACTTCATCTTCCAAATATGTCTGAAGCGTCTGCATCATCTCCTCACAGAAGTCCAGAATTACCAACCACAACAGAAACCAGGGCAGCAACAAAGTCAAAGATGGAGAAAGCCCTGGAAAAGCTTCCCCTCACCATGAAGTTTGTACAAGATAATGTCATTGTGAGCTCAAAGATTAGTCCAAGGTAAAACTGATGACCGACGCCAATGTCAGAACTTGGGTAGAAATGCAGGCCCTGGTGAAGGTAATTCACATCCAGTGACAGGCTGGAGACCAGCTCGTAATCAACGTTGAGGGTTCTAAAATCCTCCGCGCAGCTTGCTTCCCATGCTCTGTGCAATCTCCAGAGCTTATCTTAAAACTGGCTGCCAACTACAACTCTTCTATCTGGGCCGTTATGCTCGCGGCTGTGCAACCCACAGGATACCCCACTCCACTGGTGTCCCTCGACCCAGTCACATTCCAGGTAGGCCTAGGTATCCCACAATTTGATAGAGCAACAGTGGTTACAAGGACTAATGCCTTGAAATATTTTACACAACTGGAGGATGCCGCCCAGGTATACATGAATACCCATTGGCTCAAGGCCCCGAAGAGGGACCCAGAAAGAATGAAAATAGAAATCCCCCGCTCTGAATTCAAGGAGAGCATCTAGATGGGGATAATAGCATTAACACAGGTATTTGGGAAACCCTCCACCCAGGAGTTTACCAAATGGATGTACTATTTCCTCCTCAGCATCTCCACCAAGGGAGAATTATTTAACTGGGCGACAATAATCTCAAACCATGTCGACTCCCAGTTCCAGCAGTTGAACCGGAAGAAGAATTTCTACATGTCTTCTTATGTTTTCTGGGCCTTGGCCTAGTAGAGGCCCCACTCCAACGACCTACTTACAAATGGCATGCTCGGGATTGGGCCGAGAAAAAAGGCACCCTAGGACCATTTCCCACAGATTTAATGGGAGGCCAGCTTCCCCAGTTTCTGTCGAGTAAATGATGCGTTCGTTTATTGCCAATTGCTCACACCCACCCGGGATGCTGGTTACTGCCTATCTACTGAGGCAATGAAGTTAGTCAGTAGTTATGGACACTACTATATCCAGTTCTAGCAGCATACATACATTAGGGTCACCAGCTTCTCCGAGAAACCCTACTTGTTACCCAAGCATTGTAGGGACAAGATTGTGCTGTTGGAATACTGCCAGCAGATAATGGAGTTGCACGCCTTCTTTGCCCTCAAGAAGGCCCCCAATGTCTCATTTCCAATCACATGTGGGAACTACACCTACAGTCTGGCCACCGCAAAGGAGGCAGACAATGAGCTAAAAAGTTATAACCTGCAGGAATTTTATCTGATGCGAAAAAACTTTGATCCGCATGGCAGAATTGCAACAACACTGCCCCGGGCTTCAGAGCCCCATCAAATACACATGGAGAATTTATGGGCAGATTGCCAAGATGACGTGGATGTGCGGGGCAGGCACTATGTCAGGATGACAGCTGGAATGATGTAGGAATTGAAGCTCCAAAAATTCCCAGCGGACTTCTCACACGCCGCCCCCACCATAGATCCCCAGTACAAAGAAAAGGGGATCGATAAAAGAGCCCTTCCACCAGTAGACTAGGCCGCTCAAGAGGAGCACACAATTGAAGACTTTACTCGAGAGGTGGTCGAGAGAAGCCACATCTATTTCAAGGAGGTGTGCCCCAGGAGCACCCGCCAAGCAGCCCAGCCGGCGCCAAAGTTAACTCCGCCACCGGTACCAAGATTGACCCCAGGGGCCGGGACCTCTTCGCAAGGTGTAGATAAAGGAAAGAGAATAGCTACAACCCCTTCCGCGTAAGAAGTCCCCATCACCAAGCAAATAAAATAGTCGATGGTGGCCTCCCAATAAATGAGGGAGCAATTAATGATAAAGTTGGCTACCCCACCACTTATGACCAGGTCACTTCATCCTCCTTCCTCCTTGTCATTGGCAGCCTTGATGATTAAGGTGACGGGGATGGATCCGCTAGAATCAGCAGCGATAAGAGATGTGGGACCTCCTCTGGTAACCCAGAGGAAGAAAAGGCTCAGCAAAAATCCTAAAGTAGAACCAGCACCGGGGGTATCTCTCCCCAGAGAAATAGAGATCCTTTCTTCCAGTTCCCCAGAATCGGAGAAAGAAACAGAGCCCGCAGGAGTCCCGGCCAGTCCCCCTCAAGAAGAAGAATTTGATGTATTTGCGGCCAATGAGTTTGGCAACTTGCAGGGGGACGATACACAAGTAGAGGAAAAGGTCCCAGGGGAGGGACAAGAAGCTACAGAGCTAGAAGATATCGAGCAGGAGCCTGTGCAAGGGCAATAGCAACAAGAAGAAGAAAAGGAGCTGGAACCGGAAATTATCTCCGGGGCTCAAGCAATGCAAGGTCTGGGAGTGGACCAACAAAAACCAAGTGAATGAATGGCATCGGTTGGGGGACCCAGACCTTCAGGAATAACCGTAACCCCAACTATCGTGTTCCAAGGGCCACTCCTAGGATCAACCTTTGGGCAGGTGATCACAGCGGCCCAA
>MU227475.1:3105514-3136205 GCA_018584345.1 Thuja plicata | reverse complement strand
CAACCTTTGGGCAGGTGATCACAGCGGCCCAAACTTTAAATCTTGGCCTGACACCTCCCCTGCTGCCAAAAGTGGTGCCAACAGAAGAAGAGGCCCCGACAGAAGAAGAGCAACAGGAAGAGCAGTTTGAAGAAGAAATCCCCGAGGAAGCCTACCAGAGTCCAGACCCAGTGATTGACATACAGGACTAGGCTGAGGAGATGGAGATTGAAAAGAATGTTACTGTGAAATAAGTTGAGGCAGGGAGAGAGACAGATGAAGTCCACGTTGAAGAGGAGCAACAGCCACAGGACACTGGGAGAGGATCAGAAGAACAAATTCTAGTAGGAAGGCCACCTCCCCCACCTCAATGGCTTATAGAAAGAAGAAAGAGAAAATCTTAGTCTGCTTTGGTGATTCCTCTCTCCCTGGCCGAAATAATGGCCCAAGTTCAGGCCCTGCCAAAAGCAAAGAAAGCCCAGACAGTTCATACTCTTCCAACTGGGCCGGGTGGAGAAATAGTTTCTATTGTGGCAACACCTCCCCCAGACGCTGATGAAGCAACTGCAGACCCTGCAGATTACAATGTAGCAGAGGTATCCCTAGGCAAGAGGGGAAAGTGAGGTGAGGTAGACTGCTAAAGGAGGCAGCAAGGGCAGTGGAGGCCCGATATGAGAAAGAGGCCCAGAGGCTCAAAGCTGAAAAGGAGCAAATCTTATGGGATTGCTTACTAAGCTTGCCTGACCCATTAATGCCGCTCCTCCAGAGACCTCCACATCAGAGGAATTACCGCAGAGTGACATATAATCCCTACGAGTAATGAAAAAGAAAGCCCAGGCAGTGGACGAGTGGGTCACCCTATAGATAGGAAACACCCAGCGTTTCTTGGTGTCCACTCTCCCATATTTATACATGGCCTAGCAAGTCATTCATTAGGCAGAGGTGCTTATTGAGCAGTGGGAGAGTGACACCAAAAACTACCAAGCATGGAAGGTGGAGCTCGAAGAGCTCCTCACCTTGGGAGAAGATATAATTTCTGAATCTAGAATTCTGGGTGAGGAATCATTTGATTTTGTAGGAACTCAGCACTCCAGACTTGACCTCACATTGGAGGTAACCAAGCAACTGGTAGAGTCCTTGCAAGACAAGGTAAACACTTTAAAATATTCTTCTAATTTATATAAGTCTTTTGTAATAAAGTCTTCTGGGGCTGATCCCCTTAGTACAGATACATATACCCCTGAAGATTCAGTTTTGGGGAGTTTTGATGAAATAATGAAATCCTGGTATCAATCCCCGGAGGGGATAGATGGGGCCCATATGGAAAAACTAACCAGTATGATACTTAAGGGTCACAACGCTGCAAGAATGGCAAATGAATTCAAAGAAAATGTTCCAGACCTGGGGGAACAAGTTGAAGTGGCCAGGCACAAAAGGGCCAGCCTGAAGAATGTAGATGAAGATGGCATTTCCCGCCTCCTCCAGACCTTCAACGATAATAAGCAGCACTGAGCTTTCTCTGGAGGCTAGGGAAAACTCACATTAAGTATTCTTTATTTGTTTTTGGGCGTAAGTTCCTAGATCCCGAAGTCCCGAATCCAAAATTTTGTATTCTTTCAAGTGACCCGTGTCCCGGTCCCCGAGGCCGACCGGTCACTTTCAGAAGCGGTTAATAAAGGCTGTTAGAGAAGTAGTTGGCCACATCAAGGGGCGTCGGCTCAGCAGTTGGTCTTCTTACAGGGTGGTCTTCTCGAGGTGCCACTCAAAGGTACATCTAGCACATTGGAGACAAGGCACCGCATTTCCCATTTATGAGGCATGTAGCCTCGATCTTCGAGGGACCTACTTCCTCCTTTCTCCTTTTTGGTTCTCTTCCCGAGACTGATTCTTCCGATGTATATTCTTATCTTATTCTTCTGACATGACAGACCTATTCCGTCTCCAAGTCTTTTGTAGGGTGGCACAGGTAGTACCGGCCCCTGGATATTGTATTTTATTAGAATATGATGTAAATAGGGTTAGGGTTAGAAGAGAGTTGTATAAATAGGCAGATCGGCCTATTTCCAAGGGTCGGTGAAATTGATAATTTTGTTGTCCATGATAATAGCAAAGGAATTTCTCATTTTAGTTGCAGAGCTCAATGCTCCATTATTTTGTTCTCAATAGTTAGATGCTCCCCTGGAGCCACCATTGTATCACGCACTAGTGCTTGCTAGAAGGAACATTAATAAAGAAGGAAGAATTCTTGGCAATGATGTTGTTGGCATTCCTACTTCTGAGTTAATGGTATTTCATGTTTTGATATTCTTTATGTCTTCTACTCTGGTATATTAAAGTAGATTAATGACCTCTTTATTCCCGCTACTGATAAAATGCTAGCTGATGGTTATGTGTTCCTTCGGTATTTAGTGTAGTTTATCAGAGTATTATTGATATTCCACACATTTCAGCATGACTATAGTTAGATGAAATGCTTCTAACCCTGCAGGACCCTTTTTCACTTTATTTGCTAAGTATAAAAATGCTCGGGAAAACCTTACTTTGATCGAATCTTCGGAGAAGATGAGTTGAAGAAACCAGCTATCCCCCTCAAAAATAGTCACCTCTCCCAACCGAGCACCGCACCATCGTGACCCGACACCCAGGTGCTTGAAGGCCCAGAGGATTTATTTCCCCCAGATAACCTTTGCAGGTGGAGTTGGCCAGTTTCCCCAGAACCCGGTGACAACTTATGACTGTTGGCAGACCCGGTCAGCAAAACCCCGTCAACAGAAACTGGTGCTAGAAGGAGGGCATGAACTTGTCCCCCTCCCAAGATTCTGATTTTACACCTTCTGAGGGTTCCCCGAGTTGTAGTTTTAAGAGACAAGCCTTTAGTGGGATTGGGTCTTTTTCTCCAGCTAAATTTGAAAGAATCCTTAGGGCTGCCCTGAATCCTGGAAGATTTGTTGAACTCGAGCCTCCTGCTCGAAAGAAATGGACCTCAAAAATCATACCAGTCACTATTGTCTGGGGATCTAGCATACCTCAGAATACCCAAGCTTCTCAGACAATCTCGGGACCCAATACACAAACTACCCAACATATAGTTCCCCCAATGGCTGCGTACTTCGTAAACACTAGGTCCCCAATGGGCACTTTTCCGGGTGCAACCATTAATTTACCCTCTCACCCAGAGAAGATCTACCCACGATACAAGCACTTAGGCTCACGAATCACAGAAGAACACTTACAGGCATACAAAGATGCCATGAACCGACACCGGATCCAACATGAAGATGTTGTGACCCATATGTTCCCCTTGTCCCTAGGATAAAGCGAGTTGAACTGATACCTTAACTTGCCTGCCAAGTCCATAAACACTTGGCAGGACATGGAGGATGCCTTCTTGGCTGCCTTTTGCATGCATGTGGAGCCAACCTGGTCCCATAGCCAGTTCATCTCCATTAGTAAGGAACCTAATGAACCTCTTGTAGCATTCAACCATCGGTTCTAGCATGCCCTGAAGCGGTGCATGGCCCTTTTATCCCATCTCCAGACGTAACCATACAGACCTACCTCAACGCAATGGACCCTTTTGTAGCTACTCTCCTTTGGAGAACAACCACCCCGGGCGACCGGGACACCTTGGAAAAAGTCTACAATTTAACCCTAGAGCTGTCCTGTGGTCTTAACAAATCCCCGGGCGGGATTGGGTAGAACACGCCTTTCAACATGGTCCCTGATGGAACTGCATATGCCAGGATATACAACCCTAATCTGGCAGTAGGTGCCCCCTCGATGGCAATGAATCCTCCGCCACCCTTGATAGACCAACAGGCACGGTACGTTTATCCGACCTAGACCCAGATGACACCGGGTCTAGAAGTCTTTCCTTGGAATCAGCCGCAGTAGGCACAACAGACTCAGACACAATCATCTAGAGTACCCTTTTTCCAATCGTCCGCGAATGGAGGATTGCCACCCTCGACTCTGGCTAATACTACTGCCTTCCCAGTAAGCCAAAAACAACAACAGCCATCACATTATGACACAAACACTCAGTTGACCGCCGAGGTCGAATCCCTCCAGCGAATGTTGTCCACCTTAACCATGGACATGGGCCAACTAAAGGCGGGGTCCTATGCGCCCCAGAATTCAAATTACCAGAGGGGAAACATTTTCTCTGGCCAACGAAACAACAATGTCGGAGGGAGAAACTTTAACAACGGGGCCTAGGCCCAATCAGCAGCAATGGAATAACAACGCAAACACCGGAGGCCCACCTCCGAACCAAAAAACCAACCAAAATGGTGCTGGACCATCACATTTTACGCCAGTCACAGATTTCTAGCCCATGACTAACTAGTGTAGATTGCATGATACCGGTTCACACAATGAGGTAAATTGCACCACTTTGGAGAAGGTCATCATGATCTCACAGCTGGACAGGCAGCAGTTGCATGATACTACCCCTCCGGAGCCTCTTGTCTAGGAAACAACCCACAGTGCCTTCACCTGTGACATCATCTTCTTCAAGACTTCCGGAGAAGATGAAGAAGAATCTGAATTGCAGGGATTCTTTAACGAATCCATTCCACCCTTCGAGGCCAACACCTTTACTAACCTGCAGACTCCATACAATACTCAGAGTCAGGTTGGTAAAGGACCAGTTTACATGCCTGTGCCCCCTACCAAAGATACGCCTTCTCCCTAGAAAAACATGACTGACCGACCCGCGCCTCCAAAGGTCCTAGCTCTAACCAAGCAAAAGATCTCACGGGGGAAAATTGCCAGTTCCCGGGAGGAAGATTTGACATCACAAAAGTGTTAGAAAAGACCACTACCTCCATGACCTTGATGGAGGTTTTGTTGAACTATCCCAAGCAGAAGAAATCTCTTCTGAAGCTCTTAGGAAACCCAGAAGCCATCAGCCGCCCGCCCAAGACTGTCTCATTCGAATATGCTAATGCGGCTGTCTTCCGGGGGAACAATGAGGATCCTCCCTTCTTACTAGGCCTGAATATCCACGGCAAGAATATACATAATTTCCTAGTGGACTTTGGAGCTTTGGGTAATATCATGCCTTTGTCTATTTTTTAGAAGCTCAGATTCCACCCCACCCTGTCTAATGGTGCAGTGATCCAGTTGGATAAGACTACTGTAAAAATGGTGGGGGAATTGAAGAATGTCCGGATACATCTTATCCAAGACCCTAGGATAGCCAACATCATTGATATCCAGGTGGTGGACATCCTAGAGACTTACGAGATGTTACTAAGTCGGAATTGGTCTAAGTCCTTGAATGGATACTTTTCGACCGACTTCACCCACCTATGGCTTCCATGGGAAGGAGAGTCAAATAAGATCCAGGTCAAAATTGAACCCCAGATGAAACAAGCCCTTACCGAGGTTGGGAGGGTCAACAAGGTCTTTTTCTCTGAGACTTCCCTGGGGGTGTACAAACTTTTTAAAATTTTAACATTTGATTTCATCCCCGGAGAAAATCCCACCGTACTATAGAGAGCCCAAGACCTAGAAGGAAAGATGAGAGTTGAATTCAGCTCTCAAGGCACCACAGCAACCCTTGCCACACTCCTATCCGGCACTTGGTGCCGAGTGCACTACCAAAAACATTCAGAGCTTGAGTGTGGACCATGTCTTTCAATCGCTACCTGGCACCTTGATACCCTCTGAAATGCGAAACATGTAATTGATTCCCCAGGGCCTAGTACTACGGGATGCACTCCTTTGGTGCCATCTGCCCAGGAATCCCAAATTCAAAAAACTCTGGAGGAAAATTTTACTTTCACGTTGGTAGTCCGGGAAGGGATCCCCAAGTTCCCCGGTAATAATCCAAAGAAGACTACCCTGCCCCAACCCCGGATTACAAACAATGACTTATGGACCATGAAGTTCGATGGGTCCCAATCCAAACAAGGCTGTGGGGTTGGGGTAGAACTAATCAACCTGCGAGGAAAGTCCTTCCTCGCGTCCTACAGACTACAATTTAACTATACAAATAATGTCACAGAGTACGAGGCTTTGGTCCTTGGACTCTTATTTGCATTAAGGAAAGGTATCACCCGCCTCCGGGCTCTGGATGATTCAGAGTTGGTTGTTAAACAAGTCTGAAGTCAATATACATGTCACGATAAGAGGCTGGCCGCTTACCGCAACTGGGCTTAGAGCCTTATCAAAGATTTCGATGCCTTCGGCATTGACCTCATTCCCCAGTGACAGAATTATGTCCCGGATGCCCTTTCCATCTCCGCTAGCACACTTGAGCCAATGGCCAACTCGCGAATCTAGAGGTTTTCAGTCGAGATGGTCCCACCCCCTCCATCCCAGATAATGTCACCCACTTTCAGGTTTTTGAAGACGATCAACACATCTTGGCCTTCATGGCAAATGTTGGTGTCTTTGAAGACCAGATAGTAGAGGAACAAGACCATGACGATACGGGGCAGGGTGATGGAGATGATGGGATCATGGACCTGCCCACTAACACCATCCCAAAGGGGATGGTTGTACTAGAATGAATCTTCGACTCAGACCCCCGAGCCCGTGAGAAGGTGTCATCCTCCCCTGAGGGAGGGAAGTTTGAAAAGGTTAACATCGGCCGGCCCGGTGAAGAAAAGATCATTCACATTGGTACCTCCTGCTCCCTTGAGGAAAAGGAAAATATTCTCGCGGTTCTCTGAGAATACATTGATGTAATTTCCTAGGGTTATGAAGACTTAAAGACATATGATACATCTATCAAGACCCACACCATTCCCCTGAAGCCTGATGCTAAGCCCTTCTGGCAAAATCAAAGACCAGTCAACCCTCTAATAGAGCCTCGGATTCGTCAAGAGGTAGAAAAACTACTGTTAGCCCAAATAATCTTTCCAATCCGGCACACTACATGGGTTGCCAACTTAGTCCCTGTTAGGAAGAAGAACGGTGAGATCCACCTTTGCGTGGAATTCCAAAATTTGAACAAGGCATCTAAAAAAGATAATCACCCTCTCCCTTCGTTGGATGAGGTGTTGCAAATAGTAAATGGATCCCAGATGATGTCCTTCTTGGATGGATATTTGAGATACAACCAGGTCATGGTCAAGTATGAGGACAGAGAGAAAACAGCATTTACCACTATGTGGGGAACGTTTGCATACAGAAGAATGCCCTTTGGTCTGATTAATGCAGGGGCTACATTTCAAAAGGCCATGGACATTGCATTCGAGGGCCTTGTAAATCAGTGCATAATCATCTACATGGATGATTTGACTATCTTTTTCCAGGATAGGCATGATCATCCCGCCCACCTCGCTCAGATCTGCGAGAGATGTCACCGGTATGGAATATCCCTCAACCCCAAGAAGTGCATATTTGGGGTCACCTAGGGAAAGTTGCTCGGGCATATTGTCTCTGAAAAGGGTATATCCATAAACCCTGATAGAGTCGAAGTGTTTCTAAATTTACAAATGCCTGACAGCAAGAAAGAGATGCGATCCTTTTTCGACAAAATCAACTTCGTGTGATGATTCATCACGGGATTTGCAGAAATAGTTAAACCACTCAATGAGATGATGAAGAAAGATACCAAGATTGAGTGGAGTCCTAAAGCAAAGTGGGTGTTCGCCCAGATCAAACATATAATCACAGAAGCACCTGTCCTAGCTAGTCTGGACTACTCCCTTCCGTTTTACATCTACTCGTTTGCTTCATCGCATTCCGCTGCGGCAGTGTTGACCCAAAAGGTTGAAGGAGAGGAACGACCAATAGCTTTCATGATTTCCCCCTTCAAAAATGCCGAAGTCCAGTATTTACCACTAGAAAAATAGGCCATTGCTCTAGTTCAGGCCGTGAAGAAATTCTAGCATTATATTCTCCGGAGCAAAGTACATGCTATCATTCTGGACCAGGCTGTCAAGTCTCTGCTGATGCAAAGCGAATTAGGTGAGAGACAGGGGAAATAGATGGCCATCCTCCAAGAATATGACTTAGAAATGCAGCCCATGAAAATAGTCCGGGGCTAGGGACTAAGTCGGGCGATGGCAAAAGAGACTCCTCGCATAGAATGCCAAACTTATACAGTGGAGTCCATCACCCAAGATCCGTGGTATACCAATTTGGTATACTTGTTGCTAAACAACAAATTCCCAGAGGGGTTACCTCCCCACAAATGTCGCGCTCTGCGGATGAAAAGCGCACACTTCATGATCAAAAACTCTACACTTTACCGTAGAAATTATGAGGGAGTGTACCTTCGGTGCATCGATAGAGACCAAGCTGTAAGAATAATCGATGAATTCCATGGACAGTTTGGAACTGAGCATGGCTCAGCCGATGCCACTGCCCACCAGATCCTTTGGGCCAGATACTATTGGCCCTGCATCTTCAAAGATGTTTACGCTCATGTGAGGAAATGCCATACTTTCCAAACCGCAGTGCATCGTGAGCGTAACCCAGCCATGCCTCTACAACCAGTCTACGAGGCTAGACCCTTCACCCAATGGGCATTTGACTTCATCGGGGAGATCAACCCCAATTTGTCTACCAACCACCGATACATCCTTACTGCTACTGATTATTGCACTCGGTGGTCTGAAGCTATACCTTGCAAAAACAATACGACAGATGTAGTTATCAAATTCCTGGAAGAAAACATCGTCACAAGATTTAGAATGCCCTTTGCTTTGGTATGTGACAATGATTTGGAATTTTCTTCAGCATAGTTACTTGAATGGACCTACAATCGAAAGGTCACAGTGAAGTTCTCCAGCAACTATTACCCCTAGGGAAACGACATTGCTGAATCAATGAACAAGAATCTGCTTGAAGTAATCAAACATTTGTTAGAATAGAACCCCCAGGATTGGCATCAAAAGTTGAAATTCACCCTCTGGGTGGATCGCATTCGCATTAAGGCTACCCTGGGAACATCCCTGTTCCATCTGGTTTATGCCCAGAACCCTGTATTCCTAGTCAATTTACAAATCCCAATTTTACAGTTCATGCAGGAATTTAGCAATAGGGACAACATCGTGGAGGTTCGACTCTTGAATCTGGTGTGAATGGAGGAACAGCGAGATGCAGCCCTTGAACATTTCATGCATCATCAAGTAGTGGTGAAACGATGGTTTGATAGGAGATCCCAATACAAGGCTTTTCAGATCTCAGATCTGGTCCTGTTGTGGGACAAGGCCTAGGAGAAGAAAGGAAAGCATACCAAGTTCCAGCGGCTCTGGCTCGAACCATACTTGATCTCAGAAATCTACGGGGAAAATACTTACCGCCTTAACACTTTGACTGGAGAACCTGTCGCATTGCCCGTTAATGGACAGTTTCTTAAACACTACTTTGAGTAGGGTAAGTTCGTCCTAAGTTGTATTATATGTAAAGCCTTCCACTTGTAAATATTTCCTTCGGGTGCCTCGTGCGAGGTACCCTACCTTGTAAATAGCCCTGTCGGCTGTCTTCTGGGACAGTCCCCTTTTTGTCATTTTTTGTTTTTGTTTTCGATTTTCTTTCGGCCCCGGTGTTTTGTTCCGTCTTGTAGGAATTGGAATGCTTTGCATAACTGTGGTTTCCGGTACAGTGTCTATGGCATGGTGAACTTTAGAATCTGTCTTTAGCACGGTGGAGCCAGTCTGGTCTCTAGGGTTTGTTTCATGGGTTATGGCATGTTTTGAGGAATCTTCATTGGGCATTCTTTCCTGGAATCTAGCAATCAGTGAGAAAAATAATAATATAAGGAACAAGTAATCGGACACACTGAGGGTAGATCGGCTGTACCAATTGATTGACCAAGGTTTGAAACTTTAAGAGATTCTTTCTGGGTCTGGAGTTTTTTTTCCCCTCTTTGAAAAAATCTAAATATAGGTGGATAGGTGAAAGAAGTACCACCATTAAAATTATCTAAGCTTAAGATTAATGGTGAAAGAAGTATCGCCTTCCCCACCCAGAAAACAAGCAAAATAATAGGAGAAAAAGAGGGACAGAACTCTGGTCTCCGGGGGAAATGAGAAAATGAATGACTGGTTCAATGTGATTAGTACCTCTTCTCTACTCCTCCCAGAGGTCATCAGCTTGATTTCTTTCTAAAGCACATGACACCACTGATGAAGCACTTTAGACCGACTCCTGCATGGTTGGATTCTCTCAGATATGTTTCTCTTTGCCTATCAGACGCTTCGAAGAGCGACTTGTTCCACTTTTGCTAACCAGAGATTCTGTAGTTCTCAAATGTGCCAGGGAATTTGTCCTAGATAGTCACCATTTGTTATGCCCTGCATCCCCGTCCCTACATTTTGTGTGCAAAATGTTGGGTCCCCCTTTTTATTTTTGTTTTTGCTTGCGGCCTTACCTTGTCTCTTTCCCTTTTTGTTTTCTTTCTCCGGGGTTTTCTTCCCCGGCGTTGTGTCTTGTTTGTTTGTTTTTCATCTTCGGGACTACGGTCCCGGAGGTTGCCTTTTGTTGGAAACCAGATTCTGGACTCCAGGATTATTCGTCATGATGTTCTTAAGGATATTATCATGAGGAATCCCCAGGCCCAGAGTTTAGAGGTTTTGCTTGTCCGGAGATCGCCGAAAGGAGGAGGATTACCTTTTTACCATGGGTATAAATAAAGATTATCTGTTACTTTCACATTTACCATGATTAAAACCTTCGAGCACTTAGAGAGAATTAGAGAGCAATTTCAAAAGTGATTAACAGAGCGTTTGCAGAAAGTTTATGATAATCAACGCTTAACATCTCCTGTCATTCTTAGGCAATTGCAAGTGCTTCGTGGTGTGACTCTGATAGTTTGGCGACTCGAGCTCACGTGTTAAATCCTTCCTTTCCACCACCTTCTGTGTTCTCAGGTTGGTGCTTTCACTTTTCTTCCTCTATCTTTCTTTCGCCATCTGGTTTCCTTCCGTTTTGCTTTGTTTCATTTTGTTTCCGTTCATTTTATTTCCTGGTTTCGGCTGGTTTGTTCTGTTTTGGGTTTTTCCACCCATTGGTGGGTCGGCTCTGCCAGAGAGTTGTCCACCCTCTGTGTAGGAGTTGTTTCTATAAATAGCATATATAAGTGTAAATAGTTGTATATCTATTTCTGTCTTGTCTGGTTTTCCTGCGGGCGTCGTCCTGCGTTGTATATTCATGTATATATGTACATACTTATATATGATCCCTATATATCTCCTCATCTCTGTGTATATCCCTCAGCTTCATGTATATCCTTTTGGGTGGCTTAACGAGCCAGTCGAGTCACCCCTGTGTCTGGTTTTCCGCCTCCAAGCTCATTTTGAGGCCGAAAACCACCTATTTGAAGCTTGACTCTCAGCTGGTTTCAAACAAGCGGTTTTCTCTCTCCTCGATGGAGTCTGTCAGAACCTCATTTATATCCCATGTGCACAATCAATTCTAGCCAAGTGGCTCTCCCTTTTCGCGCACTCAGACAGTTGGCTCCGCCGTCATCACCATAACTTCTATTTAATACCTACGTACGTGGCGCCCACGTGGGCTTGATGACTTGGCTTTTCACATATTCTCGCTAATGGTCATTTCTCTAGGTTACGGATCTCCTACCACCATCCATCCCACGTCTTTTCTAAGTGTGATAAAATTCCCCAGACCCGGATGTGTTGATGATATCTTAAGTTTACGATGTGTTTTGCTTTTCGGGTATCTTTGCATAAAACTAACTTTTCAGGAAAAGAAAACGTCGCGGTGGTAAGATCTCTAGACCCCGGAGTAACTTCCTTATTTTTAATAAAATATTCTAACGGTTTCTTTTCCTTGCAGGTTCCCAGACTTCATCTTCCAAATATGTCTGAAGCATCTGCATCATCTCCTCCCGGAAGTCTGGAATTACCAACCACAACAAAAACCAGGGCAGTAACAAAGTCAAAGATGGAGAAATCCCTGAAAAACCTTCCCCTCACCATGAAGTTTGTACAAGATAATGTCATTGTGGGCTCAAAGATTGAGTCCAAGGTAAAACTGATGACCGACGCCAATGTCAGAACTTGGGCAGAAATACAGGCCCTGGTGAAGGTAATGCACATCCAGCGACAGGCTGGAGACCAGCTCGCAATCAACGTCGGGGGTTCTGGAATCCTCCGCGCAGCTTGCTTCCCATGCTCCGTGCAATCTTCAGAGCTTATCTTAACACTGGCTGCCAACTACAACTCTTTTGTTTTGGCCATTTTTCTCGCGGCTGTGCAACCCATAGGATACCCCACTCCACTAGTGTCCCTCGACCCACTCACATTCCAGGTAGCCTTGGGTATCCCAGAATTTGATAGAGCAACGGTGGTTACAAGGACTGATTCCTTGAAATAGTTTACACAACTGGAGGATGCCACCCGGGTATCCATGAATACCCATTGGCTCAAGGCCCCGAAGAGGGACCCAAAGAGAATGAAAATAGAAATCCCCCGCTCTGAATTCAAGGAGAGCATCCAGATGGGGATAATAGCATTAACACGGGTATTTGGGCAACCCTCCACCCAGCATTTTACCAAATGGATGTACTATTTCCTCCTCGAAATCTCCACCAAGGGAGAATTCTTCAACTGGGTGATAATAATCTCAAACCATGTCGACTCCCAGTTCTAGCAATTGAACCGGAAGAAGAAGTTCTACATGTCTTCTTATGTTTTCTGGGCCCTCGCCCAATAGAGGCCCCACTCCAATGGCCTACTTAAAAATGACGTGCTCAGGATTGGCCTGGGACAAAAGGCACCCTGGGACCATTTCCCACAGATTCAATGGGAGGCTAGCTTCCCAAGTTTCTGTCAAGTAAATGATGCATTTGTTTATTACCACTTGCTCGCACCCACCTGGGATGCTGGTTACCGCCTATCTACTAAGGTGATGAAGTTATTCAGTAGTTATGGACACTACTATATCCAGTTCTAGCAGCATACATACATTAGGGTCGTCGGCTTCTCTGGGAAACCCTACTTGTTACCCAAGCATTGTGGGGACAAGATCGTGCTGTTGGAATACTGCCGGCAGATAATGGAACTGCACACCTTCTTTGCCCTCAAGAAGGTCCCTAACGTCTCGTTCCTAATCACATGTGGGAACTACACCTGTAGCCTGGCTACCACGAAGGAGGCAGACAATGAGCTAAAAATTTATAACCTGCAGGAATTTTATCTGATGCAAAAAAAATTTGATCCGCATGGCAGAATTGCAACAGCACTGCCCTGGGCTTCAGAGCCCCATCAAATACACATGGAGGATTTCTGGGAAGATTTCCAAGATGACGTGGATGTGCGAGGCAGGCACTATGTCAGGATGACAGCTGGAATGATGCAGGAACAGAAGCTCCAGAAATTCCCAGCGGACTTCTCAGACGCCGCCCCCACCATAGATCCCCAGTACAAAGAAAAGGGGATCGATAAAAGGGCCCTTCCACTAGTAGACTGGGCCACTCAAGAGGAGCCCATAATTGAAGACTTCACTCAAGAGGTGGTCGAGAGAAGCCACGCCTATTTCAAGGAGGTGTGCCTCGGGAGTATCCGCCGAGCAGCCCATCCGGCACCAAAGTTAACTCCACCACCGGTACCAAGATTGACCCCAGGGGCCAGGACCTCTTCGCAAGGTGTAGATAAAGGAAAGAGAATAGCTACAACCCCTTCCACGCAAGAAGTCCCCATCACCGAGCAAACAAAATAGTCGATGGCGGCCTCCCAACAAATGAGGGAGCAATTGATGACAAAGTTGGCTACCCCACCACTTATGACCAGGCCACTTTGTCCTCCTTCCTCCCCGTCATTGGCAGCCTTGATGATTAAGGCGACGGGGGTGGATCCGCTGGAAGCAACAGCGATAAGAGATGCGGGACCTCCTCTGGTAACCCAGAGGAAGAAAAGGCTCAGCAAAAAGCCTAAAGCAAAACCAACACCAGCGGTATCTCTCCCCAGAGAAATAGAGATCCTTTCTTCCAGTTCCCCAGAACCGGAGAAAGAAACGGAGCCCGCAGGAGTCCTGGCCAGTCCCCATAAAGAAGAAGAATTTGATGTATTTGCGGTTGATGAGTTCGGAAACTTGTAGGGGGATGATACACAAGTAGAGGAAGAGGTCCCAGGGGAGGGACAAGAAGTTGCAGAGCTAGAAGATATTGAGCAGGAGCCTGCACAAGGGCAAGAGAAACAAGAAGAAGAAAAGGAGCCAGAACCGGAAATTATCTCTGGGGCTCAAGCAATGCAAGGTCCGGGAGTGGACCAACAAAAACCAAGTGAACGAATGGCATCGGTTGGGGGACCCAGACCTTCGGGAATAACCGTAACCCCAACCGTCATGTTCCAAGGGCCACTCCTGGGATCAACCTTTGGGCAGGTGATCACAGCAGCCCAAACTTTAAATCTTGGCCCGACACCTCCCCTTCTGCCAAAAGTGGTGCCAACAGAAGAAGAGGCTCTGACAAAAGAAGAGGCCCCGACAGAAGAAGAGCAACAGGAAGAGAAATTTGAAGAAAAAATCCCTGAGGAATTCTACCAGAGTCTAGACCCAGCGATTGACATACAGGACTAGGCTGAGGAGATGGAGATTGAAAAGAATGTTGCTGCGGAAGAAGTTGAGGCAGGGAGAGAGACAGATGAAGTCCACGTTGAAGAGGAGCAATAGCCACAGGACACCGGGAGAGGATCAGAAGAAAAAATTTTGGTGGGAAGGCCACCTCCCCCACCTCAGTGGCTGGTAGAAAGCAGAAAGAGAAAATCTCAGTCTGCTCCGGTGATTCCTCTCTCCCTGGCCAAAATGATGGGCCAAGTTTAGGCCCCGCCAAAAGCAAAGAAAGCCCAAACAGTTCATACTCTTCCAACTTGGCCGGGCGGAGAAACAGTTGTCGTTGTGGCAACACCTCCCCCAGACGCCGATGAAGCAACTGCAGACCCCATAGATTATAATGTTGCAGAGGTATCCCTAGGCAAGAGGGGAAAGCAAGGTGAGGTAGACTTGCTAAAGGAGGCAGCAAGGGCAGTGGAGGCTCGATATGAGAAAGAGGCCCAGAAGCTCAAAGCTGAAAAGGAAAAGAATGCAAATCTTATGGGATTGCTTACTGAGCTGGTGTGACCCATTAATGCCACTCCTCTAGAGACCTCCATATCAGAGGAATTATCGCAGAGTGACATAGACTCCCTGCGAGTAATGAAAAAGAAAGCCTAGGCAGTGGATGAGTGGGTCACCCTACAGATAGGAAACACCCAATATTTCTTGGTGTCCACTCTCCTAGATTTATACACGGCCTAAAAAGTCATTCATCAGGTGGAGGCGCTTATTGAGTAGTGGGAGAGTGACACCGAAAACTACCAAGCATGGAAGGTGGAGCTCGAAGAGCTCCTCACCTTGGGAGAATATATAATTTCTGAATCTGGAATTTTGGGTGAGGAATCATTTGATTTTGTAAGAACTCAGCACTCTAGACTTGACCTCACATTGGAGGTAACCAAGCAACTGGTACAGTCCTTGCAAGAGAAGGTAAAAATTGTAAAATATTCTTCTAATTTATATAAGTCTTTTGTAATAAAGGCTTCCGGGGCTGATCCCCTTAGTATAGATATATATACACCCGAAGATTCAGTTTTGGGGAGTTTTGATAAAATAATGAAATCCTAGTATCAATCCCTGGAGGGGATAGATGGGGCGCAGATGGCGAAACTAACCAGTATGATACTTAAGGGTCACGACGCTGCAAGAATGGCAGATGAATTCAAAGAAAATGTTCCGGACCTGGGGGAACAAGTTGAAGTGGCCAGGCACAGAAGGGCCAGCCTGAAGAATGTAGATGAAGATGGCATTTTCCACCTTCTCCAGGCCTTCAATGACAATAAGCAGCCTTGAGCTTTCTCCAGAGGCCGGGGAAAACTTACATTGAGTATTCTTTATTTGTTTTGGGGTGTAAGTTACCAAATCCTGGAGTCCTGGATCCAAAATTTTGTATTCTTTCAAGTGACCCGTGTCCCGGTCCCCGAGGCTGACCTGTCACTTTTAGAAGTGGTTAATAAAGGCTGTCAGAAAAGTAGTTGGCCACATCAAGGGGCGTCGGCTCGATAGTTGGTCTTCTAACAGGGTGGTCTTCTCGAGGCGCCGCTCAAAGGTACATCTGGCACATTAGAGATAGGGCACCACATTTCCCATTTATGAGGCATGTAGCCTCGATCTTCGAGGGACCTACTTCCTCCTTTCTCCTTTCCAGTTCTCTTCCCGAGACCGATTCTTCCGATGTATATTCTTATCTTATTCTTCTAACATGACAGACCTATTCTGTCTCCAGGTCTTTTGTAGGGTGGCGCAGGTAGTACCAGCCCCTAGATATTGTATTTTATTAGAACATGATGTAAATAGGGTTAGGGTTAGAAGAGAATTGTATAAATAGGTAGATCTGCCCATTTTCAAGGGTCGGCAAAATTGATGATTTTGTTGTCCATGATAATAGCAAAGGAATTTCTCATTTCAGTTGCAGAGCTCAATGCTCCATTATTCTTTTCTAAATAGTTAGATGCTCCCCTGGAGCCGCCATTGTATCACGCACCAGTGCTTGCTGGAAGGAACATTAATAAAGAAGGAAGAATTCTTGGCAATGATGTTGTTGGCATTCCTGCTTCTGAGTTAATGCTATTTCATGTTTTGATGTTCTTTATGTCTTCTACTCTGGTATATTAAAGTAGATTAATGACCTCTTTATTCCCGCTACTGATAAAATGCTAGCTGATGGTTATGTGTTCCTTCGGTATTTAGTGTAGTTTATCAGAGTATTATTGATGTTCTAGACATTTCAGCATGACTGTAGTTAGATGAAATGCTTCTAACCCTGCAGGACCCTTTTTCTCTTTATTTTCTAAGTATAAAAATGCTCGGGAAAACCTTACTTTGATCGAATCTCCGGAGAAGATGAGTTGAAGAAACCAGCTATCCCCCTCAAAAATAGTCACCTCTCCCAACCGAGCCCCGCACCGTCGTCACCCGACACCCAGGTGCTTGAAGGCCTGGAGGATTTATTTCCCCCGGACAACCTTTGCAGGTGGAGTTGGCTGGTTTCCCCGGAACCCGGTGACAACTTATGACTATTGGCGGACCCGGTCAGCAAAACCCCATCAACAGAATCCAGTTACAAAAGTATTCTAAAAATTTTAAAGAAAACCTTAGAAAAGAACAAGAGAGCCTGGCATACAAGGTTGAGATTAGCCCTGTGGGCTGACAGAATAACAATTAAGAAGGATAATGGTAGATCACCATTTGAGCTAGTACATGGTTTGCGGGCTAGGATGCCTGTAAATAATCTGTTACCTGTGTACAAGTTCATACAAGGGGAAGAATTAGGAGTTTCAGATCCAATGAAAGAAAAAATATTACAATTGACTGAGCTTGATGAGATCAGAAGAGAAGGACAAAAATAAAATATAAAGCTACAACAAAAAATGAAGTATCTGTTTGATAAAAGAGCAAGTTGCAGAAAGTTTGTATCTGGTGAATTAGTGCTTCAATGGAATGTAAGATCAGAAGACAAAGGTAAGCATAAAAAGTTTGAATCTTTGTGACTGGGGCCTTTTATTATTTCTAAAAGCTTTGGGAAAGATTCCTATATTCTGAAGAACATGGATGATGAAGAACATGAGTTTCCAGTGCATGGGCAATTTTTGAAACCTTTATTCAATTGAAATAAAAAATTTATACACCGTTAAATTTGTACCATATTGTGTAGGGGTAGGTTTTCTTTTCTGTTGTGTGTTTTCCTTTGAGCTGTAGTTTATTCTTTTCCGAATATGAGGTCTAAAACCAGAGATTCTATGATTCTTTGCCATAAACTTGCATTTAGTCATCCATAGATAGAGCCAGTATTGGTTGTTTTTTCTTGTTTTGGAAGCTTATCCTAAAAATTTTGAGAATGCCTACTTTTCTTGTACCCTCAAAGTTGAGTTCATAGTTGAAAATGGTAATATCCTACTGCAAATAAGTCTTTTGACCTCAAAATCCTTTTGAAAAGACCAGAAACCCTAAGCCTTTAGGTCATTTTCATTCAAAATATGAAAAAGCCCTAATTTCCAAGTCAGGTTTATGTTTTAATGTTACCTTTTTTGAGCTTAAGTTATGAAATAAATCATGTAATTTTTAGATAGGTCGCTAAGTCTCTGAGTGTTGAAAGAATATTCCATTTGGTTTAGAGACTCAGCGGAATACTCTTGTTGCATTATCTCCAAAAGAAAAGGAATATGCCGCTTTGGTTAAGAGATTGAGCGGAAACACTCCATTAGATGAAAGATCTAACGGTGGTCGGGAAGTCTCACAATAAGCCTTGCAGTTAGTAAATCATTTGGTGAATTTGATATACTATGGTCGCGGTGTCTCTAGATCAAATAAAAGTTAAGCGGTGAGTTTTAAAGATTACATTGTCACTGAGTCTCAGGATAAAATGTGAGTTAATGTAAAGGATTTAGAGACTTAGCTGAGCCATTAGATGATGACAGATGAGAAATCAACGGTAGTCATCAAGTCTCCAGGTGAAAAGGTTAAAGGTAATTTCTTTAAGCAACATAGAGACAGAAGGAAATAAATGTAACATTGAACTATAGTCGCCAATTCTCCTGTATAAAATAGTTAAGTGATAATTATTTAGTGATTAAGTGAAATAGGCTTAAGTCGTGAAGTCTCATAAAGGATTAATATGATTAAGAGACTTAGAAATAAGCATCTGATTACAAGGAGATCTACAGTGGACGGGATATCGCATGATAAACTCAGAGTTAGGATTTTCTTTCAGCGACTTGGATTTCTTTAGTCATGTGATCTCCAAAAGATGACTAAGGTTAAAGTAAAGTTAAGGAACACATGTTGTCGCCAGGTCTCTAAAATAATTAAGAGTTAAAATGAATGTTAAGTGATGTAGAGATAAAGTGCAGTCCCTAGGTTGCCAGATAAAGAAAATGATGAATACAGTGAGGAAAAATTAAAATTGATGCTGACATGTTACGGTTGAAAAGTCACCAGCCAAGAGGAAGGCAGAACAGTAATGAAAAGGTGGAAAAGTTGATGAAAAGAGCCAATCGCATCATTTTTCGTAACCCTTGATCAATTATAATAATAATTTTCATGAATGTGTCATTCATATGAATTAGATTGCCTTTCATGATCAAGGGCTACGTCTAGAATTTATATTAATGGCACAATATGTGAAATTGAAGGCAGAAATGATGGATTTTCCAATAATGAGCGGCGTACTTTGAGCATTTTTTCATAAATAGATAGTATCATGTCCATTATCACTTACCTTGCATTCATATTTTTCAAAAGCGGAGAATTCATTAAGTTTACTGTGTCTAAGAAAAGTGAGAATTATTGCCCTTTTTGAAGAGTGAATTAAGCTAAGTTTTTATAGAATTCAAAGTAATTGGTGTAATTTTCAGTGCTCTCAAATTATTTCAATACATTTTAGTTCAGAGTAAGGGTTTCCTGTGATAGATTTGTTTCAATTTTGGTGTCAAAATTTGAGAACAGAACAGAACAAGATGAGTCAAGCATTAAGTGTGGCTTCAACAAGTGGAAGAAATGATGATGTAGATGATGATGCAAAGGGAAAGAGGAACTATTCAGATGAGTTCTTGAAGTTATTACCAGGTTCTACACAGAATAAGAAAGAAAATGTTGATATCCTAGTTGATGAGTTGGTCAACATCAGAGATGCAAAGACACCAGGAACGTCAGGTTATTCTCTATTCAATTACTTGTATAAAAATTGTGATGGAGTTGTACCTATTTTGAATCCTTGGACGTGTGGACTCGCTAGGTTATTAGTTCCTGATGTGTTTGTAGATGTTGACTTTATTTTAGCCCTAGCAAATAGTTATGATGAGCTTAGTAAAACAATTAAGAAGAGAGATGGGACTGTGTTACTTGTTGTGAATATAAATTCATTTATGCAAGCATTTAACCTTTATTATCAAACGTCAACTGAAATCAACCTCAAAAAACAAGAGGAGAGATATGAAAGGCAGTCTAGGGTTGTCAGAAATATGATAAAGAAGCACATGCCAAAGGAGACAATGAATTATATTACCCCTATAGCAGGTTTGGCTCCTTATTTTTATAAGGATTTAAACCATTACATGAAATATATTTCCTATGCATTGTGTAGAGTGCTAGGGAGGGATGCGGGTGGAGAGAGGATAAATGTAGGTATTTTTATGATGGTTTTAGATATGTAGGATGTGTATACAAGCACTAGTTATGATTATATCCAGTATATTATTGATAGGATGCATGAGGATTTTGTTGCTATCAAGAAGAGGACAAAGAGACCAAATTTCTGTATTATTCTATTTCGATGCATTTATTGCTTTATTTCAATTATCCCATAATGGATATACAAAATTTGAATCCCCAAAGGTTCCATTTCAATTAGCCCAACCCCATTCAATTCTGGATCAGAGTGTGGAACTACACCGCTAGAGATTGGTATTTCTATGGATATGAGAATTGGATTGTATATCCTATAATGCAAAGCCTAGGAGTGAACAAGACCAGGTTTCCTGCAAAAGTATTGCAGCTTTTGAGGCCATGTGAGTATGTTGATAAGTGGCGTGGTGATCATAATTGGGGAGGTTTCTATCTGGGAAAAAACATTACAATGATAAGAGTATATGGATGTTCACATCCTCCTCACATTCTCCCATATCATGTTCCAACTAGGATAGCTGCAATGGAATTTATCTGGCAGCTAATGTTGATAGATCAGGAACACTTGGCACCACATAGAAAAGGGACTTTTACCCCTAGATGGTTCAAAGTGTATCAGTTTCTAATTGGAAAGAAGGCTATAGATCTAATAAATAATTAGATGAGTCATTACAAGATGAGTGTGGCCCTGTGCAGATATAATGATATTGAATGATTTATTGTGGGGGCCAAGAAGCTTCTAACTCCTACCATACCATATAACTATGTACATGAAGAGGGTATGGAGGAGGATGCTATCAGAAACATTTTGGAAGAAGAAGTGATGAGAAGAGCAGACAAGATCCAAGAACTTATGGAATTGGAAAGGAAAGTCAAGAGAAAAGGGATGAATTTTGGAGGATTCTACCCTAATTTTCCTTATATCAAGAGGATAGATGCAATGATTGAAAATCACACACTTCTATGCAATCAATTGGAAGAAGCATTAGTGGTACTAGAAAAGGGCCACAAAGAAAATTCAGAGTCAAAGTATGATGATTATAGTTATCAAGGTTGTCCTTCTCCTAGAGCTCACCCAAATTACCGAGTTGTACCATTAAAGTTTGTAGCAGAAGGACAGGAGTATGTTGTTGACCTAACAAAGGTCCCAAAACATGAGACTACTAATGAGCCTGCACTTAAAAGGTAGAAAGTTGACATTGGTGAGCCTTCACATGTCAAAGCTTATGAGAGAAAAGAAAAGAAGAAAGATAAGGTGAGTGCCCTTATTCCTGGAAATAGGCCTTATGATCACCAGTTGAGGAAAGAGATTAGAAAAGGAAAGAAACTACAATACGAAGTTGAAGAAGAAATATAATTACCTCTCCTAGCTGGTATTGATGAAAGAATTATCCATCAGCAAAAGCTCCTTGATGATGACAATTTCATCAAAACTCAGGAGTTCAAAGATTTCCTTAGGTGGAATAAATAGAGACAAGTGAGTGAATAGCTAAGATTGGAGGGAGGAGAACCAGTCAGTAATGAGGCCCTCCTAGCCATACAAAACTATGATCCTGATTCTAAAGAAATGAATCTTGATGAGGCCAGGAAGTTGTTTAAAGAAATTGGTGTGTTACTTGTTGAGGGTTGGTATATAGCATCATCCTTCATAATAGATCAAATCAGAAGGTAGTCAGACTTGAAATTGACATCTGAAGTATAAGTTGGTGAAATGATCAAAGGATTTGGATATGATCCAAAATCTCAAGAAGTTGCAATGTGGAGCCTAGCTCCTAAAGATCATAAACCAGCTCTGTTAAGAATTCAAGAGAGCATGGTAGGAAATTAGATGGTATGGTCAGTCAACAACACAAATGACATGGAGATTTCTTAGATTTTGACTTATTGGGCACATGTGAATGAGGATAAAACAAAGCACGTATCCCAGAAATGTGACATTTTGATAAGTGAGGCTAGTGCCATAGCCAAAGATAGGGAGAAGTGCTACATTAAGATACATGCTTTAGAAAATTCAATTGAGGTTTTGACTAGGAAATTATTGGAAAAGTATGAAGTTGTCCCTATCATACCCAAAGAAAGTGTAGATGCAGAATCCAGGCAAAGGAAATAGGGAACAATAAAGAAATAGTGGAAGGGATAAGTGAGTGTAATGAGAGGGTCTATGGACCATTAATAAATATTTTCTAGCACAGGATAGATATCTTGAAAGATAAATCTGACTTGGTACTAGCTTCATATAATAAATTACCTATTTTGCATGCTGAGGCAACTAGTTACCTTAATATTTTGAATCCTTATTTTTCAACTTGGTCAAATAGGACACAACTTTTTGAAGGGTTGGCCTCTTTACAGCCACATAGGTAGGATTTTTCAGAGATAGTGACCGAGGTTGGTGAAGAGATAGGCAAAATAAATGTGAATTTACCTTTTTTCAAAGGTATGTTAAATCAGATTGAGGCAAGATTGAGCCTATTTGGAGCAGATTTCAATAGATTCATTCCTCCAATCAAGGGAGAAGACAATTAGATCAAAGTTTGGGTGGCTTGGAGGGAGGATTTTGACAGAAAGTTGCCTAGTAAAGAGGCATTTATTGGAAATGGAGATTTAGATATGGAATGCTACAATAAAATCCTGGATGAAGCATTCAAGGCTGAGGCTGACATGAATAAAATTTTGACAGATGTTAAAGGAATTACAGATGCCAGGTGGGACAGGTAGAAAGCACAATTGCAAGATATTCAAATTTTTACTTGGCATGTAGAGAGTGATGTGGCAGCGTGGGATATAATGACAAAGCCTAAGAAGAAGAAGCCTACCACAATTGACCTCGACATAATTGATGAGGAATAAATGAATGTCAGAGCACTTTGTACAGATTTCTTGGAAGACAAGCAGGTTAGTCATCACCAAAATCAAATCAGATACTATCCTCAACATACACAACCAAAGATGTCGAAGATCACATGAAGACAAAAGAGCAAATTGGATTTCATCCTCTTTTTTGTCTTTCCACTGCTTGGTTTGTCTTGTCGTTTGTTTTATCTGTATTTAGGGTTAAGTATCTAAAACCATCTGAAGCTTGTTGCATCCTTTCCTTAAGGATTCCAAGATGGTTTAGATATATGTATATATAGATCATTTTTGTAACTTAAGGGGGTGGTGTAATATAATTGTAAGCTAGACTACAGATTTGTGTCTGAGTTTTTTGAGCTTTTGGTCTTTATATTTATGAATCAGGAATATAAATAAAATACAATGTAGCAACATCAATAAAATACCAAGATACAGAAATAAATTTTCAAGCATCGAGAGGAGACTACCGAGGAAGAAGTAGAGACACAAAATGAACCTAAAATAAACTTTGATGATGAATCTGAGTATGAACAACAAGAGAAAACGAGACCAGAGCCTACACTAGAAAATTATGTAAGAAGACATCATAAACAAGATCAAATTTTTGGAGATAAAGATATAGAGGTCATGACAAGAAGAAAATTGAAAAATAATACATGCTTATTATGTGATTTTGAGCCAAAATCAGTGAAGGATGTTTTGGGTAATGAAGATTGGATACTAGACATGAATGAAGAGATTGAAAATTTTGAGAAGAATAAAACCTAGACACTAGTACCTAGACCAAAGGACAAGAATGTTTTGTGAACAAAGTGGGTATTTAGAAATAAGATGAATGAATATGGAGAAGTTATAAGAAATAAGGAAATACTAGTGTGCAAATTTTATGCACAAGAAGAAGGAATTGACTATGGTGAAACATTTTTCCCAGCTGCCAGATTGAAAGGAGTTAGAACTCTACTAGCTTATGCAGCTTACAAAGGATTCAAAGTATATCAAATAGATAAAAAATCAGCATTTCTAAATGGAATACTAGAAGAAGAGGTATACATTGAACAAGCTGGAGGATTTTTTGATTCAAGAAAGAAGAATATGGTTTGCAAGGTACATAAAGCGTTGTATGGATTGAAGCAAGCCCCCAAAGAATGGTATGAGAGATTACACAATTACTTTGTCAGGATTGGATTTACAAAGACAAAATGACAATAGTAATCTGTACTTAAAGTTTGAGAAACGTAAAGGGATATTATTAGCTGAAATATTTGTTGATGATATTATATTTGGAGGACAAGATGGTTTATGCCAATTATTTGCAAAACAGATGAAAACTAAATTTGAGATGTCTATATTTAGAGAGATCAAATTCTTTGTTGGTTTCCATGTATATTAGATGAAGAAAGGTATCTACATTACACAATCTAATTATATCGATGAGATACTAAATTTTTTTGGCATGGAGGACTCCAGACCTATAAGTGAATCAAACCCTGTATAGATCAATGATTGCAAAACTACAATATGTTGTCCACAGTAAACCAGATATTGCATTATCATTTCAGATTGTTTCAACATTTTTTGCAAATCTTAAATATAGTTATTTAATGGAAGTGAAAAGGATTATGAGATATTTTAAAGGCATAGAGGAATATGGATTATATTACAAGAAGAATGAGAAGTTTGAACTGAAATTTTGCACAGATGTGGATTGGGTAGGTAGTTTTGATGACAGAAAGAGAAAAAGTGGAGGTGCATTCTTTTTAGGAAAGAGATTAGTCTCTTGGACAAGAAAGAAACATAATTATATTTCTCAATCTACAGCAGAGGTTGAACATATTGCAGCAGTAGTGAATTGTTCAAACATAGTGTGGATCAAGCGATTGTTGAAAGGTATGAAGGAAGATATCATTGAACCACTTATTATTATTTTTATAACAGTAGTGCTATAAATATTTCAAAGAACCCTGTGATGCATACAAAGACCAAGAATATTGATATCAAGTATCATTACATGAGAGAGCTGGTACAAGGCAAAGAAGTAAGACTTGAATATGTTAATACAAAGGAATAGTTGGCATATATATATACTAAGGCTTTACCTAAGGATGCTCATGACTATCTAAGAGGAAAATTAGGTGTGATTCCCCTATATGAAGCTAACTAAGATCATATGGAGTGGTTTCATCAAATGTATTGTGTATCATATCTGATAGATTGATGAAAAAGGTGGTCACACTTTAGGAGTTCCCTAAAGTTGTGAAGTGTTAAGCAAAAGATGTTGAGCATTCATAAGCAAGATGACAGAGGGAGCATAGAATTCAAAAACCTGACACAAAGATATCTACATGATGAATATGTATGTCTTTGGCATTGTTTTCAAAGAGGGAGATATACTATAAGGAAATCAGTAAGGAAACAAAGAGGGAGATATACCATTGAGGGAAAAATCTATGAGAGAGATAAGATACAGATAGAAATCTATCCAAGAGGGAGAAATATTTGTATTGGAGAGAATCAGAATGAAGCTAAGGACACTAATGAAAATTTTTTTACACAAAACATACCTTTTGGATTGGTTGGGAACCTTGCATGTGTTGTTTGTTTTCATGTCTTTGTCATCAATGCAAAAGAGGGATATTTTTGGAAACTAAAATTGAAACAATTGATATATTGTCATTGATGTCAAACCTTAATTGGTAAGACAATTGTTATCTTATAAAGTTCCATATAAATTGGTTGACGAAGAATATTTGAAAAGAAGAGATAACAAGAAGACCTGGTGAAATGGTTGAGTTATGTGAAACTACAATGGGTACTTGATGAGATCACACCCTGACAAGGTAATATATTGTTTATCTTAAGTCTAAGTGAAGTTTGGATGACTACAAGATTAGTCTTGACCGAGTAACAGAGCAAAATATTAAGAAACATAAGTTCAAGAAGTTTGTGCCAAGTGATACAAGTGTCGATCGAGCACTAGTACATGCCAAGAAAATTTAGTGTTGACTGAGCATCAGTATTTTTTGAGTGTCAATGAATTATCGAGTTATCTAGTGATGACCGAGAAAAAGAAAATAGTATTGACCAAGTGTAAGTATTTTCACAATTTGAGAGAGATTTGAGATCCCAGCTGACATAGTTGATTTTATTGTGATATGTGAAGCGTATTTAAGATAAGGATGATTTTTGTGAAGAATTAAATGAGAATTTAATATATGTTTAACTGTTTTATGTATGGATTCAAGAAGAATTTTTAGGATCTATTCTATAATGTATATGGAAATGAAATGTTTGAAGGATTCATTAGATCTAACCTGTTAGCAATAACTCAGAGGGGGGGTGAATTAGTGGCCTCAAATTTTAATCCTTAAATCAACCCTTAAAACTTAGTACAAAAAAATTATACCTCTAGTTATCTTTAGTCTTGTAAGATGAATCCCTCCAAATACTTATATCAAATTACTACTTTCCAGAATGCTTTGTAAAACCTTCTATTGTATGTTTACCGATAAGTAGTTTGTTAATTTACCAAAATACAGTAAATAACTAGTGTCTACTGATCAATCCAGATTTACTTATGTGAAATGCAAAACAATAAAGTAATGACTCATAAACGCATTGACACATGGATTTTTAATGTGGAAACCCTGTTAAGGGAAAAACCACTGGAGCTGGTACCCCAAATTTTCACTCTTCTAAAGTGAGCTTGGTGAAAAGCCAACCCTGTTAAAGGTTACAAACACACCATTAGTTGTGACCTTGTTAGAGGATTTAAATAAATAGTTTGTCACTTAGTATATGGAATCTAATGCTACCATTCTTGATCAAACACTCACTTGGCCTGTCAATAGGTATCAGGCATATCCAATGCTACTTTATATGATCAAACTTTTTGATACTCCTTGGGATTTATCTCAATTAGAAAAGAATTTTAAGTCCTTCTCGGTTAAGAGACTTGATGCTTCAATGGTTAAATTGAAACAGTAAATTGATTTGTTCACATATACAACTAGAATTGCATATTTTCATATCTATTGTAAGTGCATTACCTTTCTGATCAATTTTATCAATTCAATACCTTTGCTCCAAATTTTTCTCCTCTGTGATGTTGTATCACTATTCGTCGATGTCTGCAAAATTTAGCTCTTTCCTCAGCTTGATTGATCAGGTTTGAATGAATACTTTCTTCTCCTTCAGAATCTCTTTAGCATCTATTCTCTTGTCACTCCCCTAGTTCATATTGGATTAGCTTGTCTCTTATATATACATGATTTCACCATTTCTTGGCTTTCTTTATCTTTACGTGAACCACAATTCTCACCAATTAGATTGAAAGAAAAACTCATGTTTTATCTCATAGATATCTTCTTTCCAACTAGACAAAACAACTTTAAATCCTTTACATATCTCTGGCTTTATCTTGTCAATTAAAACAATTATAACTACCAGTTAAGTCTATATTTAGCTCTTGAAAGCTAAGTTTTTTGTCATTTCTTAACTCTCTATTCTATTGGTCAATACTTCAGTTAGTCATCGGTGACAACTGACTGTTCCATCGGTGAGACTTCAGTTGTCTTAAGGATCTCCATCTGTCAGGCAACACTATAATTCTGTCTATTGGGCAATACTATAATTCTACCCATCAGGTTACACTAAGACTTTTCTCGTTGATAATGTTGTGCTTTTTCTCGTCGGGTAACACTATGGCTTTTCTCTAGTTGGTTTACTCTATTCATCAGTGTATACAGTCACTTTGTGAATACTTAACTTTTATGCATTACTGATAGCATAGCCTTTGATTCATTGGTTCTTTGAAGTCTTTAGCAGTATTTACATGACCATACAGATTATATCAAGTTGACATCAATAAAAATACAATACATTAACTGATTTAATGTCTTTGCATTAACTTTCTGTGTCTCGATGATCATTAACTTAACATCTTCAATCATTCAATCAGTTATAGTACATCAATCTCTCCCTTTGGTATTAATGGAAACACACTATCCCTTTGGTATTGATGGAAACACACTACATTATCACACTATATTATCACTAATATAATATGAAATACAATAGTTGAAGTTCATCAAACTACCAATCTTATGTACTATAACAGATACAAATATCTAGTCCTTGGTAAGCTCACATAGCTTAGATTTGATTCTTGCAGCTCTCTTTCTGTCTTTAATCCCTTCATTAGATAGATGTAGAATCTTTCTTCTTCTGATGTGATGTGTTCTCTTCTTGTGTCAAATTCTCTCCCTTTGATTGTTCTTTTCTTTTGATGTCTCTTTTCTCTCTTGTTATCAATCTCTCCCTCTGTATGTACTCTCCCTTTCTGGTTACATCTCTCCCTTTGGATAATGTGATAATGGATATAATCTCTCCCTTTGATAGTAATGCCAAACAAATATTTGATATTAATGCCAAATGATCCCTTCTATCCATAATATACTCCTTGAATTTTCCAATCCATCAGCAATATAACAACTCTGGTGCTTGGAGTAGATAAATATCTTGATGTGTACTGATGTATCTTTAAAGTCCATCTCTTTTTCTGCATCAACATGAATCATATTCTGATAATATGTAGGCTGATTAGCCTTCTAGTCATCTTACTGACCATTAGACAAGGGTCTAACCCCTAGTATTTTTCTCAAGTACTCAAATGTATCCTTGGGCAGTGGCTTGGTGAAGATATCAGCTAATTGTTCATTTGATTACACATACTCAAGTATCACCTCTTTTGCTTGAAATTTTTCTCTTAAATAATGATACTTGATAGTAATAAGCTTTTTTTTAGCATGCATAACTGGATTCTTGGAAATGTTAATTGCACTAGTATTATCACAATAGATAATTACTGGTTCAAGAATTTTCATATGCATACCTTCCAGTAACTGTTTGATCCATGCAATATTTGAGCATTTTGCAGCAGCAGCAACATACTATGCTTCTACAGTAGACTGAGAGATGCATCCTTGTTTCTTGTTGATCCATGTGACAATTCTATCACCCATAAAGAATGTTCCTCTAGTTGTGCTCTTTCGGTCATCAATGTTTCCAGCCCAATCAGCGTCAGTAAAGACCTTAAGTTCAAATTTTCCTTCTCTTCTATGCCATAAGCCATAGTCCTCGGTATTCTTCAGATATCTTAGGATTCTTTTCACAGCAGTCATATTTGATTCCCTGGGATTAGCAAAAAATATTTCAACTATTCCTACTACATGTGCAACATCTGGTCTAGTATGTACAACATACATGAGTTTTCCAATCATTGATTTGTAAAAAGTCTAATTTACCTCAGTTAACTTGTCCACCTTTTTCAGCTTACATCCAGTTGCCATCGGTGTTCCAACTGTCTTGGAAACTTCCATCTTGAATATTTTCAGCACTTCCTTGATGTATTTGGATTGTGTAATGAAAATGCCTTCATCTTGTTGCATGATCTGTAGAAAAAGAAAGAAATTGATCTCTCCAAACATAGACATCACAAACTCTTTGCTCATTTCATTTGAAAATGATTTGCATAGCATATCATTGCCTCCAAATATGATGTCATCAACAAATATTTCAGCAATCAAAATGTTAGCATCAGTATCTTCCTTCAAATAAAGATTATTGTTTTCACTAGTTCTCACAAATCCAATACTTATGAGATAGGAATGAAGTGTTTCATACCAGGCTCTTGGTGCTTGTTTCAATCCATACAAGGCTTTGTGTAGTCTACATACCATGTTCCTCTTGTCTGGATCAACAAACCCTTCTGGTTGCTCAATGTATACCTCTTCCTCAATTATTCCATTTAGGAATGCGGACTTGACATCCATTTGGTATACCTTGAATCCTTTATATCCAGCATAAGAAAGTAATATTCTCACTCCTTCTAGCCTAGAAATGGGTGCAAAGGTTTCTCCATAGTTAATCCCTTCTTCTTGTGCATACCCCTTACCTACTAGTCTTGCTTTGTTTCTAGTGACTTCTCCATTCTCATTCAGCTTATTCCTGAATATCCATTTGGTACCGATGATATTCTTGTCATCTGGTCTCGGTAAAAGTGTCCATGTCTTGGTTTTCTCAATCTGCTCAATTTCTTCATTCATAGCACTAATCCATTCTTCATTATCAAGTGCAGCATTTACAAATTTTGGCTCAAAATCACAAATTAGACATCTTATGTTTAGATACTTACTTCTGGTTCTCATACCAGCCTTCTTGTCTCCTATGATCTTGTTCTGTGGATGGTTCCTTTTGACATACCTAGCAAGTTCAGGTTCAATTCTTTGTCTATCATCTTGATCATCATTTTTTCCTTCATTCTGATCTCTATTGCTTGGTACATCATTTTGAGCAATATCCTATTTTTGTGTATTTGCAACCTAATGATCATTTGAAATATTCTGTTGCTCAAGAGCTATACATTATTGTTCAGGTAGAGTGTCAGGTTCTTCATTGTAAACAAACCTATTGTATTCCTCTAGTTCTTTTATGCTTTATGTTGGTAAACAGATTTGTCCTTTCTTGCTTCTTAGGAATATGACTCTCTAACGCCCAAATTATGAACAATATCTGGTTACAACAGTTGAAAAGCATTTCAAGACTACTGGCCTTTCTCTGAATTGGTAGGTACAGCTCCCTATATGAATGATATTCAATGAATTATGTCTTGATCCTAAACTAACATGGGGTATGCTCTTAACCCGAGAGCAGAAGAGGCAAA
>MU227475.1:3013927-3064151 GCA_018584345.1 Thuja plicata | reverse complement strand
GAATTTTCATACATATCTCGTTCTAGGATTGTCCTTGAGAGAGATTAAGCCTGAGAGCTCTCTTAACAAAGCTTGGATAGAGAACCATGAGATGATATAGATTTAGCTTCAATTCTTAGATTAACTTGTTTATCTTTCCACAGAATTGTTGCTTTCATTCTTAATTTCATGAAGGTGTATTTTCTTACACACATCTTCATCTAGTACACCTCCAACTTCTTGGATAGCATTGACTACCTCTTTGATTCTTGTGTTTTACTGTGTGATTTTTTCACCTTCTTTCATTCTGATATCATCAAACTTTCCTCTAAGGCTTTCTGCCTTGGCTCTCAGAAAATTTTTATCACCACCATGTACAAGCTTTAATTTGTCCCACATCTTCTTTGCAGTTGTGCATGTTTTGACATCTTCAAATTCAGCATCGGAGAGTGAGGAAGAAAGATCTATTATCATGCAGTTGTTCTCATGCTTCTCTCTCATTTGTTCAACTGTGAGTGCTCCTATGGGCAACACATATTCAGTATCTAAGTATTGAGTAACATCATTTCCAATACTTGATAAGTGGAGTGTTATTTTGCTTTGCCATGAAGCAAAGTTGTCTTTGTTCAACTTGGGCACATCTCATCTGTTCAGCTTGTGATCTTTTGCTTAGGTCTTGAAACCTTCCTTCTAAGAACACAAGCTCTAATACCAATTGTTAGCAATAACTAAGAGGGGGTGAATCAGTGGCCTCAAATTTTAATCCTTAAATCAACCCTTAAAACTTAGTACCACAAAATTATACCTCTAGTTATCTTTAGTCCTATAAGATGAATGCCTCCAAATACTTATATCAAATTACTACTTGTCTGAATGCTTTGTAAAACCTTCAACTGTATGTTTACTGGTAAGCAGTCTATTAATTTATTGAAATACAGTAAATAATTAGTGTATACAGATAAATCCAGATTTACTTATGTGAAATGCAAAACAATAAAGCAATGACTTATAAACACATTGACACATGGATTTTTAACATGGAAACCATGTTAAGGGAAAAAACACTCAGACCCGTAACACAAATTTTCACTCTTCTGAAGTGAACTCGGTGAAGAGCCAACCCTGTTAAAGGTTACAAACACAATGTTAGGTTTGACCTTGTTAGAGGATTTAAATAAATAGTTTTTCACTTAGTATCTGGCATCTAATACTACCATCCTTGATCAAACACTCACTTGGCTTGTCAATAGGTATCGGGCATATCCAATGGTACTTTATATGATAAAAAATTTTGATACTCCTTGGGATGTATCTCAATTAGAAAAGACTTTTAAGTCCTGCTTGGTTAAGAGACTTGATGCTTCAATGGTTAAATTGAAACAGTAAATTGATCTATTCACATATACAACTAGAATTGCAGATTTTTAGATCTATTGTAACTGCATTACCTTTCTGATCAATGTTATAAATTCAATACCTTTTCTCCACATTTTTCTTCTCTGTGATGTTGTATCACTGTTTTTCAGTGTCTGTGTTGACAGGACTTTGTGACCGGTCCGCCAACAGAGGTAAGTTGTCACCAGGTACTGGGGTACCAGCCATCTTTACCTATAAAGGGATTCCATAGAATAAATTCTCTGGGCCTTCAAGCACTTGAGTGTCAAGCCTCAATAGTGTAGGAGATATGTTGGGCATTGTGACTATTTTTTTTGAGGGGGATAGCTGGTTTTTCTTATCTTGTTTTCTCTGGGGATTTTGGTAAGTTGGGGTTTCCTGCAAGCACTTGGATTCTCAAAGAAAGTTCAAAAGATATGTCAGGGTTAGAGAGTTCAATGTTGGGGTGACGCCTTGGGAAGACCACCTATCAGAATCATCCCTTGATTTGACGTGCCTTGCTGGGGTCACCTACTTTCTGACACCCTTATTAACTGCCTGATAATGACCGGTCAACTCTGGGGAACCTAGACGTGGGTCATCAAAAAAATACAAAACTATGGGATCCAACACTACGGGATCCAAGAGCTTACGCTCAAAGAATAATGAATATGAAAGAATACACCCTGTTGGTAAAAATCTCTAGAATTTGGAGAACCTTATTTCTCCTTTCTATTCTTAAATGCCTCCAAAACTTGGCTAATGTCATCCTCATCTATATCCTTAATGCTGCCCCACAGGCTACGGACAACCTCAATTTTCTCTTTGACTTCTCCGGCCCCGTTCCAGAATTCATCCACTATTTTGATGGCATAATGAGCCCGGAGCATCATCTTGGACAGCCTTGATAGCCTTCCACTGCTGAATTCCCTTGTAGACTAGTATAGGGACTCCATCTATTTGTCATACTTACTGAGGACATAGTCCTCCAGGGCACACATTCTAGTGGTGAAGGGGTCGACTTGAGACATCCTTACCACAAATGCTTTAAATAGGCCCAAAGGATTCTTGACCACATTTTCTTTCTCTCTTAGAGCCTTAACCAGTTGCTTGCATACCTCAATCTTGAGGCCAAATTTGGAGTAATAGGTCTAGAGGGAGTCAAATGATTCCTCCCCCAAAATTCCTATCTCTGTAACAGCTTCTTCCCCGGAGTTGAAGACTTCATCCAACCCGGTCTTCCATCCTTCATATTTTTCTAAGTCTCCCTACCTAGGTTAGTGGATACATTCACCTGATTTAGGAGATTGTTGATCTGGTAAAGATATGGGAGTGACGCAACTAGAAATTGCCTCACAACCATTATTTTCTTGGTGATCCACCCGTCCTTAGCCAGGGCCTTCTTCTTCATGGCCCTTAGAGTATCCATGTCACCCTGTGCAAGCGGTAGTCCGAAGGTAGAGGCTTATGGGTGGATCTTAGCCAGGGGCTATGTAAATTCTATTAGAAGTCTGAGGAGATTTTTGTTCTTTTCTCTTTCCTCCTTCAACTTCTGGGCCTCTTGATTGTACCAGGCCTCTATTTCACGTGTTGCCTCTCATAGCAGGTCCAATTCTCCCTACTTATCTCTCCTCCCCAAAGGCACTTATGTGATTGTGTAATCTTTGGCCCTTACTATCACTACATCTATATCTGGGGGAGGTTTTTCAATTGTTGAAACTGTGCTTCCCTCTGGACCAGTCTGAAGGATATGGACTATCTGGGCTTTCTTAGGATTCTTGGCCTCTGCGTTTCGGGCCATAATTTTGGCCAGGGAGATTGGAACACCTTTTGCTGCTGCAAGGGCCTTCCTTTTTTGGATTCCACCATCCATTGTAGTGCTGGGGTGGTTTCATTGCCAAGGCCTAGGTATTGGGAACCCCTTCAGAATCTGGTGGTGCATTCCCAGTATCTACAGTTTGATCGGGCTCTTTCTCCTTTCCCTTCTCATGTTTATGTTCCTATTCTCTGGTGGCCTTAGTATTTTCTGTCCTATTGGTGTCCTCTTTTGTGATGTCTGGGGTTTCTTCTTTGTAAGTATTAGCATCACCTGTATCTTCAAGGATTTCTCTGTCTTTCTCAACATCAAGTGAATCGTCATTCATATCCTCATGGATTCTCCCCTCTTCTTGCTGCAGTTGTCATTCTTCTTCGGCACCTTTCGTCGGAATCCCTTGCTCCATTGGAATATCCTCAGGGGGTGGTATAGTTAATGGGCCAAGGTTCAATGTTTGGGTAGCTATAATTACCTCACCAAATGTGCTCCAGGGTGGGTGGTCACCCAGAGTAACCAAAGGCATCTGGAGCGTGACGAATGGGGATATGGTTGATCCCATAGGTCCAATTTCCCCAATCATCAGTTGCTCATCCATTTTTTTCCTTGGTTCCTCCTCGGTATCCTGCACCAGTATTTTCTCCCACTTGGGATCCTTTTGTGCTTCTTCCTAGGCCTCCTCCTTTGAGGCAGCTCCTTTCTCTAGGATCTCCTTTTTCGTGGGGATCTCTTCCTTTTCCTAGGCAGTGATTTCTTCTACCACGTGATCTATATCCCCATATAGGTTCATAAGTTCATCTGTCCTAAAGATGTCATCAAATTTTTCATGAAGGGTAGAGTCTTCTGTTACATCTTCCAATTTGGGAGAATCTAAAATGACTTCTACTTGGGGAATTATGGGCATGTCGGGGCCCATGTCCGTGCTTGGGGGTGGGTTCACCTTCTGCTTCTTTATGTGTAATGGGACTTCGGCATCCAAAATATTTATAGACTCTGCCTTGGTGAATGTCTTCCTTCCCATTAGTGCTACTAATGAAGGGGATCTCGTCAGGTGGGAGGATCCCACTAGGGTTGCAAGGAGGCTGCGAGAAAGTTGTGAACTTATCTTCTGGCTGATCAGCCTTGACACCTCCATTTTTTCCTGTATCTGAGCCATCATGGGGAGAAGATCCTTAGGAGGTGCTTGGGCTAGGGGCCCTTATTTCTCCTTCCCCTTGCTTTTACTGGGTCCTACAGCTCTGGAAGTCAAACTAGACCTCTGAACAATTGGCCATTTTTGGTGCTCCTTGGACACACCCGTTAAAAATATTTGTGACTATTATCTAATATGGGGCGGCATACCCCCTCAATTGTTAAATCCTCTAGGGCGCCCCAATCCACCAGAGGGAGATCTAATTTATCTAACCCCTATTCATTGGACAATGGGTCCTCCAGAGGCTCGTCATCTAAAAACCCCTTCAGGAAACCTTGAAGGTTGAGGGCCTTAATCAAGCCTTTAGACATCCGTGAATGCTGGCAGACCCAGAGATCAAAACTATCTTGGAAATCTGCCCTGAAATCTTCAATATCTTCTACATGTAGCGGGGAAGCCTGGGGAAGTGTCATGGCTATCTTACCCAGCGGATCAAAATTGCTTCTGGTATGGTGGAATTCCACCAGTCCCAGGCTCTTCAGTTCATTGTCAGCTTCCTTCATTGCAGCAAGGCTACAAGAATAGTTCACACAAGAGATCGGGAACGGGACGTTGGTAACCTTCTTCAATGTGAAGAGGGCATGTAGCTCTAGAATCTATCTGTAGTACTCAAAAAGAATAATTCTATCCCTACAATATCGAAGAAGAATATAGGGTTTCCCAGAGAAGCCGGTCACCTAAATATATGTATGATGCTGGAATTGAATGAAGTAATTACCGTATGTACTCACCAGGTTCATTGCCTCTTGCAACAACTGGTGCCCAGAGTCCCAAGTAAGTGTAAAACTTTTATGGTAAATGAACACGTCATTTACCCAACAAAAATTAGGGAAGCTAAGTTCCCACTAGACCTGGGGATAGTGATCCCATGACACCAACTGGCCAGGCTTGTCCTCAAGAATGCCCACTGTTTGCAAGCCCTGAAAAAGAAGGTCTCTGTTGGGCCAGTGCCCACATTACGTAGGATGTCATGTGGAACTTTGAGGTCTAGAGGATGCTTTTTAGCTGTGTATCCACATGGTTAGTGATGATATCTGCCCAGTTAAAGGTCTAACTGCAGGTGGTCATGCAGTAGAGAAAGTATTACATCCATGCTGAGAAATCCCAGGCATGGGGCTCTCCAAAGAGCTTGCATAGAAATATAATTCCTGCCTAGATACATTCTTTAAAATCCCTGTGGGGGATCTCTAGCTTCATCTTTTTATAGTCCCTTCTCGAGGACTTGAGCGACTGAGTGTTGAGATATTTTCACGAGAGAAGGGAAGCTTCTCCAAACTCCTTCAATGATGTGGATTGGGAAAGACCAATGGATCCTTTGAATTGGAGGATTCCCATCCCAAATACAAAAGTAGTTGTATCTAGATTGACGATGGTCGCCAGATAATGTAGTGGTTAGGGATCGGCGAGAAAAACAACCCTAGTGGGGGCGTTTTAGAGCATCGCCAGTTGGAGTATCAGCTCTAGTGCTTGCACCGAGTAGGGGAAAATTACAGCTTTGATAATCTCAAAGGCAGCCATGTGTTTTTCCATATCATCTCCGGTAGCCCTCTGTTGGTATATGGCTTGGACCAAGACCTGCATTTTAGCCCATAGTCCGAGCTCCATATCTATTATTTCTTGCAACTTGGAGTCCACCTTGGACCCCATGAGAATGCCCTCCTTCAGGTACTTGAAGGTTAGTGGCAGCTTGGCCAGCATCTTTTTGGCCTTAGTCTCTGTGGCCGCCCGAGTGGAGGTACTTGGCAGCTTTAGGCTATCAGGAGGAGTGATCACTTTAGACATTTTGATTGAACTATCTGCAACTTGCAAGACCAGAGAACCATTAATACATAATATGATAAAAAAAACAGTATTTTAAGGACTCTAGTAAATTCACCATCATTTTGCACCTTTACAAAAAAGTGTTAGCATACATCAAAATCCTACAATATTTGAAGTTAACAAGGATTACATTCTAATCAACACCTAGGGACTCCAGGGCATTGGTTTAGGTGACAGAAATGGAATGAAGAGCTAGGGGCTTCCTAGCACCTAGAGTCTGGAAAAACTAGCCATTGTCGACATGACCGGCAGTGAGCCATACTCGGCTGACATGGGGTGTCACGTGGCCACACAACAGGTGGCGTAAAGGCTCTTAATAGAGACAAGTGGGATGACATGGGGGAGTAAACGCCAAATGGTATGGGATTTAAATTCTCGTTCATGGGAAATTAATTACACCATTAAGATGACATGACAAAGGAGAGAGAAAGTCGCCATGGCTTGAACCAGCGAGGTGCCGAGTTTGAAACATGGCAGGTACCTCTCTAACGAGCTTAACAATTTGGTTTGGATGCAAGGGAGCGTGACAAGCTCACCAAAAATGGTATTATACACATAGAATATACATAGCCATAGAGGGCCAAAGCATGGCAAGGGCGGAAGCACAACTCGTAGGCCGACCAAAAATAGACGTAGATACAGCTATAAACAAAAAGACTACCCAATTTATAGAATATACAGAAGCGTTTACACTATTATACAAATTATAGAAGCATCTGCATTAAATTACAACTATACAGAAGGCAAACAACCCTCTGGAAGAGCCAACCCACCAACAGGAGGCGACTAGAAATCCAATGCAAAGACACGGCAAAACAAAAACAAAATGAAAACCAGACAGAAAGAAAGAAAAAAAAACCAGAAATAGAAATAGAAGGAAGAGAGCCAAAGGCCTACCTAGAAACACAGGGAATGTGGGAAGGTGAGCACTGGAGGTGCTCTACAACTGGTTTTCCTTGGAATGACTGTGAAAGCACCACTGCTTACTGCCTTTTGAATGTTGTTAATCACCAAAGAACTTCGCACCTAATCACTCTGAATCGCCTTAATCTCTTTGGTAATCACTTGAGTGTTTTAATCATGGTGAATGTCAAAAATGACAGGTGAAACCAATTTATACCCTTAGGGTAAAAATGCATTGCATTCCTTCCACAAACTCTAGAATAGACAAGCCTCTGGACTCTGAGCCCGGGGATTCCATGCAACCACACCTTTTCGCAAAAGAAGACATGATGGTAAAGAATCCCAGAGTCCGAGGTCCGACCAACTCTTAAGAAGAACACACTCCAGGACTAGGTCCCAAAGATAAAAGAAGACAAGAAACAAAATCCAACAACCCTCGCAGAAGCAAATCCCAGAGGGAAACAAATAAAACAAAAGAAAAACAAGGAAAGGGAAAAAGAAAAAAAAGGGGGACCCAACATTTTGCCTACAAAATATAGGGACGGGTATGCAGGGCATAACAAATGGCAACCCACTGGGATGGATGCCTTATCGCATCTGAGAACTTCAGAATCTCAGGTTATAAAAACCAGAATTAATCCTTACCTGGGGCATCCTTCTTGCACAGTGCGAGGTGCCTGGGAAAAATATGACTCATCAATGATCCAATCTTTTGGTCTTTCATCAGTCGTGAGGTATGTGCTTTGAAAGAAAATCAAGCTGATGATTTCTAGGAGGAGCAGAGAGGAGACACTGAATGAGTCAAACCAAAATCATCCTATCTTGCACATTTCCCTTGGGTACCAAAATTCTCTATTCTTCAGTTCTTTCTTTTCTTTTCTAGATGGGAAGGCGGTACTTCTTTCACCATGAGCCTTAAGCTTAGCTAATTCTGATGATGGTACTTCTTTCACCTTGCCATTTGCGTTTAAATTTCTGAATAGGAGAGAATGTTTTGGACCCAGGATGTTTTTATGATTTTTAGACTTGGTTGACAACTAGTGCAACCGATCTTCCCTCAAAGACCATGTGATTACTTTCTCCTTCAGATTTTTTGTTAACCAAAGTCTGGACTATCAAGATGTGAATCTGATGAAGATTTCCCATAACCTATTACCATACTTACAAAACAACTTCAGAGCATGGACAAATTCCACCATGTTAACAATAGATTCTAAATTACCCAACATGCACAAGGTACCATTCTAGGGGCTAGATGTTATGTGAAGCATACGTGTCTACAAAAGGGAGGATAGCACACTAGGGACCTGGGAAACACAAAAAAAAAAACAAGAAAGATGAAAGAAAAAGAAAATAAAGAAAGGAAAGGTGGTCCCAGAGGATGACCGACAAGCTATTTACAAGGACAAGGCACTCCAAACAGAGTACCCAGAAAGAGTATTTACAAACAAGGATTTTACATATGATACAACTTCAAACAGACTCATCACCTACCTCATTCAAAGTAATTCTTGAGGAACTGCCCATTGACAGGAAATGGGATGGATTCTTTGATCATGGCATTGAGGTGATAATTATTTTCCCCGTAGATCTCAAATATCAGATATGGTCTAAGCCAGAGCTGCTGAAACTTGGTGTGCTTTCCTTTCTTCTCCCAAGCCTTATCCTACAAGAGGACCAGGTCTAAAATCTGAAAGGCCTTATACTGGGCTCTCCATTCAAACCATCATTTTACTACTGCTTGATGACATGCAAAGTGTTCAAGGGCTGTGTCTCTCTATTCCTCCATTCTCACCAAGTTCAGAAGCCGAACCTCTACGATACTGTCCCAGTTGCTGAATTTCTGCATAAACTATAATATCAGGATCTGTAAAATGATGGGGAACACTGGATTCTAGCCATAAACTAGATAAAATGGGGATGTCCATAGGGATGACTTTGTTCTGATGCAATCCGACCATAGGGTGAACCTAAGCTTTTGGTGCCAGTCCCGGGGGTTTTGTTCCAATAGATGTTTGATCACCTCTAGAAGATTTTTGTTGGTTGATTCAGCCACACCATTACCCTGGGGGTAGTAGTTGCTGGAGAACTTCAAGGTGACCTTTCTTTCATAGGTCTATTTGAGTAATTTCACCAAAGAAAATGTCAGACCATTGTTACACACTATAGCGAATGGCATTCTGAATCAAGTGATGATGTTTTCTTCCAAGAATTTAATGACTACGTCTATCATGTTGTTTTTGCAAGGAATCACTTCAGACCACCGGGTGTAGTAATTGGTAGCAGTTAATATGTACCAGTGGTTGGCAGATAAGTTGGGGTTGATCTCCCCAATGAAATCAAATTCCCATTGGGAAAAGGTTCTAGCTTTGAAGATTGGCTAAAAAGACATGGTCGGGTTTTACACATTTTTTAGTCGCAAGACACGATGTTTGTTTGGGGGAAGCCCCTCTGGGCATCTATTGTTAAGAAATAGGTACACTAGATCGGTATACCATGGATCTTGTGTGATGGACTCCACTATATAAGTTTGGCATTCAAAGTTGGGAGTTCCTTATGTCATCACTCTACATAGTCCCTGGTCTCAGACTATCTTCATGGGTTACATTTCCAAATCATACTCTTGGAGGATGGTCATCCATTTCTCCCATCATTCACCCAATTCACTATGCAAGAGAAGAGACTTAACATCCTGGTCTGGGATGATAGCGTGCACCTTGCTCTAGAGAATATAATGCCAAAATTTCTTCACAGCACAGACGAGAGAAAAGGCCTTCTTTTAAAAAGATGAATACCAGACTTTGGAACTCTTAAAAAGGGAGCTCAAAAAGGCTATTGGTCATTCTTCCCCTTCGATCTTCTGGGTCAAAACTATTGTGGCAGAATGTGGCAAAGCAAAGGAGTATATGTAGAATGGGAGGGAATAGTCTGAACTTGCCAGGACTGGTGCCTCCATAATCTGTTAGAGTAGTCTAGTATAGCTAATAATTAAATCAGTTAATTATTAGTCTATCTACTCTTTGCTTAAGTTATACTTAGGCAAGTTTATATTTCTTAGAGTTTCCCTTTTAGGGTTTCGGTATCCTTTATAAGGAATCACCGCTTTGTATTTCTTAAGGAGATTGTAATATTTTCATCATCGTTAATAGAAGTTTTATTCTTGCAACATGGTTTTTCAGTCTCTGGCCTTTTGGCCGCCTTATCCATTCTTCTCTCTTCTATCTTGCTTCTCTGTAACAGTCTTTGCATGCAGGTGTTCTTGGGAAGATTTGTCTTTATCAAATCTAACATGGTATTAGAGCTCTCCTGCAGCCGGTTGTTTGCTCTCTGTTGAAGCAAGCGAGGGTTTGAAGTTCATCAGGATTTTTCTAGCATTTTTTAGTGGTTCTGGGGGTCTTTATTTTTTTGAGGCACTTTGGACCAAAACTGACCTCACGGTTGCGTCCAGAAGGCCCAAAAACCCCAGAATCTATATAAGGCTCATCCGATTTGGACACCGGAGCCTCTGGGAGAATTTTTTGGCCTCCTAAGGGCCGTACAGACACAGTTTACGAGAAAAAATTATCAAAAAATGTGTTTTTTATGCATTTTTTAAATGCGTGTAGTGTAAAATTAATCGCGCCGCCGGCGCACCACCGCCGCCAGCCAGCGCCCGGCAGCCACCGCACTGCTCCGCCCAGCACTCCGCGACCACCGCCGTCTCCCGACCTCCGCCGCCCCTGCGGCCACCGCCACCCAGCGGCCCTCGTCGCCGCCTCCAGCCCTCCGTCATTCCTGCGTCCACCGCAGCGGCTCCGCTGCTAGAACATTGCGCCCCGCACCTGCATCCACCACCACGCCCGGCGCCCGCAACCGCCACCACCGCCCGACGGCCTTTTGCTAACCCCCACGGGCTTATGTACTTCGGTGCCCAATCATATGCGAGACCAAGGGCCTTTTTCCAGCCCCTGGCGCACGCCATGCACCCGGGAGCCTATTTTTTTAGCCCCTGGGGCTTAAAACAAGGCCTGTAGGGCTTTTTTGGGCCATTTTCACCTTTTTTGCTCTATCTGGAGCATACGAAGGCCTTTTTTGGACTTCCTTATATCATCGAAAAGCTCTTTCTGAGATCTTTCCAACTATGGTGATTTGGTTTTTTGAGTCTACTATTTCAATAGTTTTTTTTACTGTTGAAGTCCAATGTCTTTTTTTGCCTTCCGGGAGTCATATCTGGCTCATCCAGACTCCGTTTTTGACAAACGAGATATCATCGAAAAGCTGGTTCAGTGTGCTATTCAGTGGCAGAAGTATTTTTTCTAGATTCTGCTCTAGGTTTTCTCTCCTCCGAGTTTGGCAGTTCATGCCCTCTGGTGGACTGCTTGGTTCTACAGGTCCTGGGATCTCTTCTTCTGATTTCATAGCTCACTCTTCTTTCTGACTTCTAAGCTTGAATGCTCCTTCTGATGCATTTTTGTTCTGTAAATGCACTGAGATAAAGTGCCTGCTTCTACATTTCTGGGATTTTGAGCACCTTGTATGGTTTTAGTACTTGCACTCAGTTATAAAGTTCCATGGGGGGTTATGATATTTTTGCCATTTTAGGTGCATCCACCTTTGTCAAGTGAGTGTACCTTCTACAACATTAGCCCATGTAGTGTGTCGATGACACTGCCCTTTATCTTGTATTTGTACTTCTGTTGCACTGGGTGTTCCTGGTTCTTCTTCTGCAGATGTTTCTGGCATTGCATTTCAGTGTTCCTATCACCTCTCCTAGTTCAGCATTATGGGGGGGTTCACCTGCTGGTTCTATTGCTTCCTGGTTTGATTGATCAGCTCTTCAGACATTTGTCTTCTCTACCTGGTCATGCACTTAAGTGGGGGTTCCAGCAGTCTCTTCTCACAGATTTTTCAGCTTCATGCTTCAGAGATGCTTCTTGCTCATTCTTGTTCCTCTCTCTGGGACATTTTTTCCCTTTTTTGTTTTGGGTACCTGATCAGGCCTTGTTGTCGGGACCCATCTTTCCTTCTTTCTGTAGTAGTTTAGCTATTTTGCTTCTTCCTAAGTTACACTTAAGGGGGGGTGTTAGAGTAGTCTAGTATAGATAATAATTAAATCAGTTAATTATTAGTCTATCTACTCTTTGCTTAAGTTATACTTAGGCAAGTTTCTATTTCTTAGAGTTTCCCTTTTAGGGTTTTGGTATCCTTTATAAGGAATCATCGCTTTGTATTTCTTAAGGAGATTGTAATATTTTCATCATCGTTAATAGAATTTTTATTCTTGCAACATGATTTTTCAGTCTCTGGCCTTTTGGCCGCCTTAGTCATTCTTCTATCTTCCGTCTTGCTTCTCTATAACAGTCTTTGCATGTAGGTGTTCTTGGGAAGATTTGTCTTCATCAAATCTAACATAATCATTTTCTTAATCTAGGTGAATGCCCGCTTTACTTCCAGACTCCACTCAATTTTTGTGTCTATCTTCATCATTTTGTTGAGTCATTTTACTATCTCAGCGAATCCAATGATGAACCACCAGACAAATTTTATCTTTCCAAAGAAAGATCTCATTTCTTTCTTACTGTCGGGCATCTATAAATTTAGTAGTGCTTCAAATCTCTCAGGATCAATGGATATACCCTTCTCAGAGATGATATACCCGAGAAGCTTCCCTTTAGTGACCCCAAATATATATTTCTTAGGGTTGAGGGATATTCCATACTGGTGAAATCTCTCACAAATTTGGGCGAGGTGGGCAGAATGATCATGTTTTTCCCAGGAAAAGACTGTCAAATCATCCATGTAGATGATATACACTTGTTTACAAGGCCCTCGAATGCAATATCCATAGCCTTCTAAAATGTTGCCCCTGTGTTGATAAGGCTAAAGGGCATCCTCCAGTATATGAATGTTCCCCACTTGGTGGTGAACATCATTTTATCTTTGTCCTTGTACTTAACCATGACCTGGTTATACCCGGAGTATCCATCTAGGAAAGACATCATTTGAGAACCATTCACAATTTGTAGCACCTCATCCCATAAGGGAAGAGGGTGATTATCTTTCTTGGAGGCCTTGTTCAAATTGTAAAAATCCACACAAAGGTGAATTTCACCACTTTTCTTTCACAAAGGGATGAGATTGGTGACCCGGGTTGTGTGCCGGATCAGAAAGCTAATCCAGGCTGACAACAGTTTTTGAACCTCCTGATGAATTAGAGGTTCGATCAGTGGGTTTACCGGTATTTTCCTTTGTTGAAAGGGCTTAGCATCTGGTTTCAGTGGGATGGTAAGGGTCATGATGGATGTGTCATAAGTCTTCAAATCCTCATACCCACACGCGATTACATCAATGTATTCTTGGAGAACTACGAGAATCTTCTCCTTCTCCTCTCGGGAGCAGGAGGTTCCAATATGCACAAATTTTTCTTCACCGGCCTGGCCGATGTTGACTTTCTCAAATTTGCCTCCTTCTGAGGAGGATGATATCTTCTCTTGGCCCCGGGGGTCCAAATCGAAGATGCATTCTAGCGCTACCATCCCCTTTGGGATGGTGTTAGTTGGTAAGTTTATGATCCCATCATCTTCATCACCCTGCCCAGTATCGTCATGATCTCATTCTTCCACTATCTAGTCCTCAAAAATGCCAACATTGGCCATGAAGGCCAAGATATGTTGATCATCCTTAAAAACCTAAAAATGGGTGACATTATCTAGGATGGATGGGGTAGGGATCATCTCAATGGAAAACTTTTGGATCCGGGATCCAGCCATTGGCTCAAGGGTGCTGGCAGATACGGAAAGGGCATCCGGAACATAGTCTCTTTTCTAGGGAATGAGTTTGATGCCGAAAGCATCAAAATATTCAATGACGCTCCATGCCTAGTTGCGGTATGTGGCCAACCTTTTATCGTGACAATTATATTGGCACCGAACCTGTTTAATGATCAACTCTAAATCGCCCAACACCCTGAGGTGGGTGATTCCCTTTCTTAATGTGAATAGGAGTCCAAGGACAAGGGCCTCATACTCCATGACATTATTTGTGTAGTTAAACTGTAGCCTATAAGACATGAGGAAGGATTTCCCCCGTGGGTTGATCAGTTCCACTCTGGCCCCATAGCCTTGTTTAGACGAGCACCCGTCGAATTTTAAGGTCCACAAGTCATTATTCGTTATCTGGGGCTGGGAAGGCGAAGTGGCACTTGGATTGATTTTGGGAAGGTTGGGAGGAGTTTCCTCTAATTCTGATGGCGTATGGGTGAAGTTATTCTCTAGAGAAGTCTGTGTTTGGGATTTTTGGACAAGCGGCACCTGAAGTGTACCGTCAGAATGATTGTTGGGTCCAGGCAAATCAGCCTTGTATTATTTCTCCCAGAGGGTGCGAATGTGTCAGGTACCAGCAACAAGGCAAGGCTCACACTCTAGTTCAAAATGTTTTTGATAATGCACCTAGCATCAGGTGTCAAACAAGAGTGTAGCAGGATTTGCCGCGTTACCTTGTGAGTTAACCTCACCCCTTAGTTTTTTGTCCAGGTCCTGAATTCTCTAAGAGACTACGGGATCTTCCCCAGGGGTATATTAAAGGTTAAGATCTTGAGGGGTCAATACACCCCGGGGGAAGTTTCAGAGAAAAGGACTTTATTCACCCTACCAAACTTTAGTGAGGGCCTGCTTCATCATGGCCTCACTCTCTACCTAGATCTGGTTTGACTGTCCCTCCCAGGGGAGCCACAAGAGGAAAAAGTCAGTGGAGAAATACCCATTAAGGGCCTTTGACCAATTCTAACTTAACAACATCCCATATGTATCTGGGATGTCCACCACTTGGACATCTATTATGCTTGATATCTGAGGGTCTGGGATGAGTTGAATCCAAATGTTCTTCAGCTCACCTACCATTTTAATAGCAATTTTTTCCAACTGGATTACTACGCCTTTGGATGGAGTGGGATGGAGTCTGAGCTTCTAGCATATAGATACAGGCATGATGTTTCCTGAAGCACCAAAATCCACTAAGTGGTTGTGTAGGTTCTTCCCTTTTATGTTTAAGCCTAGCAGGAAGGGAGGATCCTCTATGTTACCCTGGAAGTCAGTTGCATTGGCATCGTCAAAAGTGACCATCTTTGGTGGGCGGCTAATAGCTTCCAAGTTTCCCAAGAGCTTCAGAAGGGACTTCTTCTGCCTAGGACAATTCAGTAAAACCTCCATCAAGGTCATGGAGGTGGTGGTTCTTTCCAACGCCTTTGTGATGCCAAACCTTCCCCCTAGGAATTGTTGGCTTCCCTCAGCCGGATCCTTTGCTTGGTTAGAGCTAGGTACCTTCAGAGGGAAGGAGTGATCGGTTGTGTTGTCTCGGGGAGGGGTATCTTTGGGAGGTGTAGGTGTATAAACTAGTCCCTTATCATCCTGAATCTGAGTGTTGTAAGGAGTCTGTGGGTTGCTAAAGGCATTGGCCTCAAAGGCTGGGATAGATTCATCAAAGAACCCATGCAATTCAGGTTCTTCTTCATCTTCCTTGTCTATCCCAAAGAAGATGGTCTCACAAGTGAAGGAAGTATGAGTAGGCTCTGCTGCAAATGAATCTGGGGAAGTAGGATCAACATGTTTCTGCCTATCCAACTGGGAGGTCATGATGACCTTCTCCAGTGTGGCACAGTTCACCTCAGAGTGAGAGCTGGTATCATGCAATCTGCACCAGTTAGTCAGGGGGTGGAATTCCGAAAGCTGTGCACAATGACTGGGTCCAGGACTGCCTTGAGTGGCATTTTGGTTCAGAGGAGGACCTCCAGTGTTTTCATTATTATTCCATTGTTGTTGGTTGGACCGAGGCCCATTGTTGTAGTTCCTTCCTCCAGTGTTTGTGTTTCATTGGCTAGAGAAGATATTCCATCTCTGGGAATTAGGGTTGTGAGGCACAAAAGGCCCCGCCTTTAGCTATCTCATGTCCACATTAAGTGAGGACAGTAGTCACCAGAGGGATTCAACCTTAATGGAAAGCTAGGTGTTCACATCATAATGTGATGGTTGTTGCGGTTGGTTATTGGGGAAGGCGGTAGCAGGCACTGAAGTCAAGGGCGAAAATCCTCCAGCCGTGGGTGACTGGAAGAAGGGAACTCTAGAGGTTTGTGTCATTGGTTGTTACATTTGCTATGGCTAGTTCCAGGGAAAGGATTCTAGACCTGGTGTTGTCTGGACTTGAGATGGGTATACATACTAGGCCTGCTGGTCTATCAATGGTGGTGGGTTCGTGGCCATTGCTGGAGCACGCATTGCCTGATTGGGGTTATATCCCCGGTGTAAGAAGTTCCGTCGGGTATCATGTTGAAAGGAATCTTTGCCCAATCCCATCGGGAGCTTTTTTCAAGCCACGAGACAACTCCAAGCCCAGGTTGTAAACCTTTGCTAGAGTATCCCGGTCATTGGGGGTGGTAGTTCTCTAAAGGAGAGTGGCAACAAAAGGGTCCATTGCATTAAGGTACATCTGGATGGTTACATCCAAAGATAGGATGAAGGGACCTGTGCACCACTTCAAGGAACATTGGAACCGATGGTTGAATTCACAAGGGGTTCATTATGTTCCTTCCTAATGGAGATAAACTGGCTTTGGGACCACGCTGGGTCCATGTGTATGCAGAAGGCCACCAAGAAAGTGCCCTCTATATCCTACCAACTATTGATGGAGTTGGCAGGCAAGTTAAGGTACCAGTTCAGCTTGTTTTGTCCTAAGGATAGGGGAAACATCCAGGTCACAACATCTTAATGTTGGATCTGGTGTTGGTTCATGGCATCTCTGTATGCCTGCAAATGTTTTTTTTGGTTTGTGAGCCTAAGTGCTCATATCGAGGGTATATATTTTCTAGATGCAAAGGAAGATCGTTGGTTGCACCAGGGAACTACCCCATTGGGGACCCGGTGCTACCAAAGTATGCAGCCATCGGGGGAGTTGGATTTTGGCTAGACTGATTGTTGGTCCCTGAGGTTATCTAAGGGGCTTGGGTATTTTGAGATGTAGTAGATCCCCAGACAAGGTTGGCTAGCTTCTTGGTTTGTGGAGTTCACTTCTTTCGAGTAGGAGGCTCGAGTTCAATAAACCTTCCAGGATTGGGGGCTAATCTAAGGACTCTTTTGAATCACACAGGAAAAAATGATCCAATCCCACTAAAGGTTTGATTCCTAAAACTATGGCTTTGGGAGCCATCGGGCAGTGTAAAGTCAAAATCTTTCGAAGGTGGAAAGCTCATGCCCTCCTTCTAGTGCTAGTTTCTATTGATAGGACTTTGTGACTAGTCCGCCAACAAAGGTAAGTTTTCACCAGGTACTGGGGTACCAGCCAACTTCATCTGTAAAGGGATTCTAGAGAATAAATTCTTCAGGCCTTCAAGCACTTGAGAGTCAGGTCTCGATAGTGCGGGAGCTAAGTTGGGCATTGTGACTATTTTGTTCGAGGGGGATAGCTGGTTTTTCGTAGCATGTCTTCTCTGGGGGTTTTGGTAAGTTGGGGTTTCCTACAAGCACTTGGATTCTCAAATAAAATTCAAAAGATATGCCAGGGTTAGAGAGTATTCATTCTACTTATAGTTGTGCAAATACATTTAAAACATCAACTATGCTCTAACAAACTATGATAAATACTAAACATATACAAAACCAATGATTCATTCATGTTCAATAGCAAGGGGAAAGAGGTTGTTAATCTACTTAAACATTAGAGAAAAGGACATTAGAAACATACAACACAAAAGAAAATTAATCCAGATATCAGAATTCTAACAACTTCATTGCCAGAACTCTTCTTTCTTCATTATCCTATTTTCCAGCAGCACTAGTGTGTACATCAATGGGTCCAAAAGAGCATCTATCTACCAAGAACTACTAAGAACTAATGAGCATTGAGCTCTGCAACTATAGGAAATGAAATGCTGAAATGCTATTACTATGGACTGCAAAATCATTAATTTTTCCGACCCTTCGAATGAGGTTAAACTTATTATTTATACACATACTTTCCCTAAAGTTAACCTAATCTAACTTTACACTCAACAATAAAATACAATTTCTGGTGGCCGGTACTACCTGCACCATGCTACAACAACCTCAAAAAGAATAGAGGTCTAAAATGTCAAAAGAATAAGACAAGAAGAGAAGTATGGAAGAATCATCCTTGAGAAGAGAGTTAGAGGAATAAAAGAAGAGATCTGATCTCCCGGGGTTCGAGGCTACATGCCTCATCAATGCCAAAGCGGCTTGCTGTCTTCGATGTGCCAGGTGTTTAATGCTGGGAAGGCACCTTGGGAAGACCAACTATCAGAATCATCCCTCAAGCTGACGTACCTTGTTGGGGTCACCTACTTTCTGACACCCTTATTAACTTCTTGATAATGACTGATCGGCTCCACGGAACTTGGACACGAGTCATCAAAAAAATACAAAACTATGGGATCCGGCACTCTGGGATCTGGTAGCTTACACTCAAAGAATAATGAATATGAAAGAATGCACCCTGTTGGTAAAAATATCTGGAATCTGGAAAACCTTATTGCTCCTTGTTGTTCTTAAATTCCTCCAAAACTTGGCTAATGCCATCCTCATCTATATCGTAAATGCTGCCCCACTGGCTACAAATAGCCTCAATTTTCTCTTCAACTTCTCCGCCCCCATTCTAGAATTCATCCACTATTTTGATGGCATCATGAGCCCGAAGCATCATCTTGGATAGCCTTGGAAACCTTCCACTATCAAAGTCCCCAAAAAGTTGGTACAGGGACTCCATTTGTTCATCTTACTTACTGAGGACATAGTCCTCCGGTGCACACATTCTAGTGGTGAAGGGGTCGACTAGAGACACCCTTACCACAAATGCTTTAAATAGGCCCAAAGGGTACTAGACCATAGTTTCTTTCTCTCTTAGGGCCTTAACCAGTTACTTGCATACCTCAATCTTGACGCCAACGTTGGAGTACTAAGCCCAGAGGGAGTCAAATGATTCCTCCCCCAAAATTCCCATCTCTATGGCGGCTTCTTCCCCGAAGTTGAAGACTTCATCCAACCCAGTCTTCCATCCTTCATATTTTTCTAAGTCTCCTTCCCATAGGGTAGTGGAGACATTCACCTGATTCAGGAGATTGTTGATTTGGTAAATATCTGGGAGTGACGCAACTAAAAATTGTCTCACGGTCATTATTTTCTCTGTGATCCACCCGTCCACATCCTGGGCCTTCTTCTTCATGACCCTTAGAGTATCCATGTCACCCTGTGCAAGCGGTAGTCTGGAGGTAGAGGATTCTGAGTGGATCTTGGCCAATGGTTGTGTAAGTTCTGTTAGAAGTCTGAGGAGATTTTTATTCTTTTCTCTTTCCTCCTTCAACTTCTGGGCCTATTTGTTGTATCGGGCCTCTATTGCCTGGGTTGCCTCTCGTAGCAGGTCCAATTCTCCCTGCTTATCTCTCCTCCTAGAGGCACTTTTGTGATAGTGTAATCTTCAGCCCTTACTGCCGCTGCATCTATATCTGGGGGAGGTGTTGCAATTGTTTCAATTATGCTTCCCTCTGGACTATTCTGAAGGGTATGGACTGTTTGGGCTTTCTTAGGCTTCTTGGCCTCTGCATTTTGGGTCATCATTTTGGCCAGCAAGAGTGGAACACCTATTGCTACCAGTGGGGCCTTCCTTTTTCTAGATTACACTAGCCATTGTGGTAGCTAGAAAGGTTTTTCTTCTAAGGCCTGGGTATTGGGACTCCCTTTGGAATCCGGTAGTGCATTCTCAGTATCTGCAGTATGATCGGGCTCTTTCTCCTTTCCCTGCTCATGTTCCTGCTCCTATTCTCTGGTTGCCTCAGTATTTTCCATTCTGTTGGCGTCCTATTTTGTGATGTCTAGGGTTTCTTCTCTGTTGTTATTAGCATCACCTGTATCTTCAGGGATTTCCCTATCTTTCTCAACATCAGGTGAATTGTCACTCATATCATCAAGGATTCTCCCCTCTTCTTGTTGCAGTTATTGTTCTTCTTTGGCACCTTTCACCAAAATCCATTCCTCCATTGTAATATCCTCAGGGGGTGGAATAGGTAATGGGCCAAGGTTTAGCATTTGGGCCATTGTAATTACCTCACTAAATGTGCTCCAGGGAGGATGGTCACCCAGAGTAACCAAAGGTGTCTGGAGCGTGACGAATGGGGGTACAGTTGATCCTGTGGGTCCAGTTTCCCCAATCATCAATTTCTCATCCATTGTTTTCCTTGGTTCCTCCTCGGTCTCCTAGACCATTATTTTCTCCCACTCAGGAAACTTTTGTACTTCTTCACAAGCCTCCTGCTCTAAGGAAGCTTTTTTCTCCAGGATCTCCTTTTCTGCGAGGATCTCTTCCTTTTCCTGGACGGTGATTTCTTCTACCATGTGATCTATATCCCCATGTAGGTTCATAAGCTCATCCATCTTGAAGATTTCATCAAAGTCATCATGTAGGGGAGAGTCTTCTATTATATCTTCCAGTTTGGGAGAATCTGAACTGACTTCTATTGGGGGAATTCTGGGCATTCTAGGGCCCATGTCTATGCTTAGGATGGGGTTCACCTTCTGCTTCTTCTTTCTTTGTAATGGGACTCCACCATCCAGAATATTTACAGACTTCACCTCAGAAAATTTTTGCCTGATCATTAGTGCTTCCAACAAAGGCGATCCCACCAGATGGGCAGATCCCACTGGGGTCATGAGGAGGCCGCGGGAAATTTGTGCACTTATCTTCTGGCTGATCAGCCTTGATGCCTCCATTTGTTCCTATATCTAAGCCATCATGGGGAGTGGATCCTTGGGAGACACTTGGGCTGAGGGCCCTTCTTTCTCCTTCCCCTTGCTTTTATTGGGTCCTACAGCTCTGGAAGTCGAAGGAGACCTCCAAACAATTGGCTCTTTTTGGGTACTCCTTAGACACACCCACTCAAAATATTTGTGACTGTTATCTATAATGGGGTGGCATACCCCCTCAATTGTTAAATCCTCTAGGGTGCCCCAATCCACCAAAGGGAGATCTAATTTATCTAACCCCTATTTTTTGTAAAATGGGTCCTCTAGAGGCCCGTCATCTAAAAAACCCTTTGGGAAACCCTGAAGGTCAAGGGTCTTCATCAAGCCTTTAGACATCTGCGAATGATAGCAAGCCTGGAGATCAAAACTATCTTGGCAATCTGCCCAAAAATCTTTAATATCTTCTACATGTGGCGGCGACGCCTGAGGAAGTGTCGTGGCTATCTTACCCAGCGGATCAAAATTGCTTCTGGTATGGTGGAATTCCACCAGTCCCATGCTCTTTAGTTCATTTACAGCTTCCTTCACTGTAGAAAGGCTGCAAGAATAGTTCCCACAAGAGATTGGGAATAAGACATTGGTAACCTTCTTCAATGTGAAGAGGGCATGTAGCTCCAGAATCTGTCTGCAGTACTCTAAAAGAATAATTCTATCCCCGCAATATCAAGGAAGAAGATAGGGTTTCCCAGAGAAGCCAGTCACCCAAATATATGTATGTTGCTGGAATTGAATGAAGTACTTGCCATTTGTACTCACCACATTCATCACCTCTTCTGACAACTGGTACCCGGAGTCCCGAGTAAGTGTCAAAATGGTATGGTAAACGAACACATCGTTTACCCAAAAAAAATTAGGGAAGCTGAGTTCCCACTAGATCTGGGGATAGTAATCCCATGGCACCAACTGGTTGGGCCCATTCCTAAGAATGCCCACTATCTGCAAACCCTGAAAAGTAGGTCTTTTTTGGGCTAGTGCCCACATTACGTAGGATTTCATGTGGAACTTTGAGGTCTGGAGGGTGCTTTTTAGCTGTGTGTCCACATGGTTGGCAATGATAGCCACCCAGTTGAAGGTCAGATTGCTAGTGGTGATGCAGTAGAGAAAGTAATATATCCATGCTAAGAAATCTTGGGCATGGGGCTCTCTAAAGAGCCTGCATAGAAATATAATTCCTGCCTGGATACATTCTTTAAAATCCCCATGGGGGATCTCCAGCTTCATCTTTCTATAGTCCTTTCTCGGGGACTTGAGCTAGTGAGTGTTGATATGTTGCCGAGAGAGAAGGGAAGCTTCTTTGAACTCCTTCAATGATGTGGATTGGGAGAGAACAATGGAACCTCTGAATTGGGGGATCCCCAGCCTAGAAGCAAAAGTAGCCACATCTAGATTGACGATGGTCGCCAGATAATGTTGTGGCCAGCCATCGGCGAGTAAAACAACTCGGGTGGGGGTGTTGTAGAGCATCACCACTTGGAGTATTAGCTCTAGTGCTTACACCGAGCAGGGGAAACTTGTAGCTTTGATAATCTTGGAGGCGGCCATGTGTTTTTCCATATCATCTCCAATGGCCCTCTATTGGTATATGGCTTGGACAAAGCCCTGCATTTTAGCCCATATTCCAGGCTTCGTATCTGTTATTTCTTGTAACTTGGAGTCCACCTTCGACCCCACAAGAATGCCCTCCTTTGGGTACTTTGAGGTTAGTGGCAGCTTGGATAGCATCTTTTTGGCCTTAGTCTTTGTGGCCTCCCGAGTGGAGGTACTTGGCAGCTCTGGGCTATCAGGAGGAGTGATCACTTCAGACATTTTGATCAAACTATCTGCAACCCGTTAGACCAAAGAACCGTTAATACATAATATGATAAAAACAACAATATTTTAAGGACTCCTGTAAATTCATCAGCATTTTTTACCTGTACATAAAGTGCTAGTATACATCAAAATTTTGGAATATTTGAAGTTAACAAGGAGCGGATTCTGATCAACACCCGGGCACTCTGGGGCATTGGCTTAGGTGACAAAAATGCAATGAAGACCTAGAGTCTTCCTAGCACCCAGAGTTTGTAAAAACTAGCTTTTGTCGACGTGACCTGTAGTGAGCCATACTCGGTTGACATGGGGTGTCATGTGGCCACGTGACAGGTAACATAGAGGCTCTTAATGGAAAAAAGTGGGCTAACACAGGGGAGTAAATGCCAGAAGGGATGGGATTTAAATGCTCATTCATAGGAAATTAATCCCACCATTAAGATTACATGACAGAGGAGAGAGGAATCTATCATGGCTCGAACCAGTGAGGTGCCGAGTTTGAACCATGGCAGGTACCTCTTTGACGAGCTCAAAAATTTGGTTTGGATGCGAGGGAGCACGATGAGCTTGCCAAAAATGGTAGGATACACATATAATATACATAGCCATAGAAGGATGAAGCATGGCAAGGGTCGAAGCACAACTCGTAGACCGACCAGAAATAGACATATATACAGTTATAAACAAGAAGACTACCCAATTTATAGAATATACAAAAGTGTTTACACTATCATACAAATTATACAAATATCTACATTAAATTCCAACTGCACAGAGGGCAGACAACCCTCTGGTAGAGCCAACCCACCAACAGGAGGGGATAGGAAAGCCAACGCAAAGATGCAGAAAAACAAAAACAAAATGAAAACCAAACAAAAAGCAAGAAAAAAAAAACCAAAAATAGAAACAGAAATAGAAGGAAGAGAGCCGAAGGCGTACCTGGAAACACGGGGAATGCGGGAAGATGAGCACTGGAGGTGCTCTGCAACTGGTTTGCCTTGCAATAACCATGAAAGCACCACTGCTTACTACCTTTTGAACATTGTTAATCACCAAAGCACTTCGCACTTAATCGCTCTGAATCACCTTAATCTCTTTAGTAATCACTCGAGTGTTTTAATCGCGGTGAATGTGAAAATGAAAGGTGAAACCAATTTATACCCTTAGGGTAAAAATGCTTTGCATTCCTTCTGCAAACTCCAGAATAGACAAGCCTCCAGACTCTGGGCCCAGGGATTCCATGCAACCACACCTTCTCACAAAAGAAGACATGATGACAAAGAATCCTGGAGTCCAATGTCTGGCCAACTCTCAAGACGAACACACTCCAGGATCGGGTCACAGAGACAAAAGAAGACAAGAAACAAAATCCAACAACCCTCGCAGTAGCAAAGCCTGGAGGGAAAAAAAGAAAACAAAAGAAAAACAAGGAAAGGGCAAAAGAAAAAAAATGGGGACCCAACATTTTTCCTACAAAATCTAGGGACGGGTATGCAGGGCATAACAGTCTGCAGAATTTAGCTCTTTCCTCAGCTTGATTGATCAGTTCTAAATGAAGACTTTCTTTTCCTTCAGAATCTCTTTAGCTTCTATTCTCTTGTCACTCCCCTAATTCATATTTAATTATCTTGTCTCTTATATAAACATGATTTCACCATTTCTTGGCTTTCTTGATCTTGGTGTGATCCACAATTCTTGCCAATTAGATTTAAAGAAAAACTCTAGTTTTATCTCGAAGAGATCTTCTTACCAACTAGACAAAACAGATTTAAATCCTTAACTTATCTCTGGCTTTATTTTGTCAACTAAAATAATGATAACTACCATTTAATTCTATATTTAGCTCTTGACAGCTAACCTTTTTGTCTTTTCTGAACTTTATGTTCTGTCGGTCAATACTTCAGTTAGTCATTGGTGACAACTGACTGTTCCTTCAGTGAGACTTTAGTTGTCTTCGAGATCTCCGTCCGTCAGGAAACACTATAATTTTTCAGTCAGGCAATACTACAATTCTATCCGTCAGATTACACTGTGAATTTTATCATTGGTAATGCTATGCTTTTTCTCGTCGAGTAACACTATGGCTTTTCTCTAGTTGGTTTACTATGTCCGTCTATGTGCACTCCATTGGTGTATACAATCACTTTATGAATACTCAAATTTTATGCATTACTGATAGCATAGCCTTTGATTCATTGGTTCTTTGAAGTCTTTAGTAGTATTTACATGACCATACAGATTATATCAAGTTGACATCAATGACAATAAAATACATTAACTAATTTAATGTCTGTGCATTAACTTTCTGTGTCTTGATGATCATCAACTTAACATCTTCAAATATTTAATCAGTTATAGTTCATCACTGACCAACCCCTAAGATCTATGGTGATGATTAATAGGAAATAGATCAAGCTACTTGATCAGAGAGGTATAAGATTAGCCTAATTACATTTTATGAGAGAGTGTGTATGAACTTAATTCAGTTGATTGGAAAAATCTAAGCAGAAGGAAGAAAATGTTGAAGAGAACAGTACATGATTGCACAATGGTTATTGTTTGAAGTATTTCCAAGCAGATCTGAATGATAGAGATGAAAATGAAGGCCAGTCAATAAATTAGTATTTGAGCTATAATTGAATTTGTATTTGCAAAGTGAGTTGTATGTTTTTTATCATAATTTTTTGTTACTTTTTAACCATTGTATCAGTTGTAAAATCCTTTTAAACAAGGTTGACCTAACAGTCATATTGTTAAATCTTTTAATCAAGGTGACATTCTAATGGAATGGTCTAAGCCCTCTAACAAGGATCACTTTTAAAAGGGTGATTAAATCCTTTAACTAGATCACATTTAACAATTTTTATTTTAACCTTTAACTGGGTTGGATTTTCACAAAGCTCACTTCAGAAGAGTAAAAAATTGGTAGCATGTTACTGGTGGTTTTTCCCATATTTGGTTTCCACATTAAATCTTGGTGTCATACTTTTGTTAATTTTATTTGATGTGTTGAACTGTTAAGAGTTTTATATTTTGCAAGTTGATTACATTAGGATAGTAAACTAAAAGTTTATGTTATTGATTATATGATATAGAGATAGAGTGGATAGTTGAGTGGATCAGAGTTGGTTGAAGTGTTTGAAATTTCAATTGGTACATCTAGACCTAGGATAACTAATTCACCTCCCCCCTCTCAGTTATTCTAAATCATTCTAACAACTAGATCATTCTGAATATTCAAAATATTTGTGTCTTATGCCACCACATTTGAAAAAAGAGCCTTTGAACATGATTACATTTGAACAAGAGCCTTTGAAACAAGTTCTTACTATCTATAAAAAATTTATAAGATTTACCTTTTGATTGGTAAATAGTCCTAAACAAATTTCTCCTTTGTAAAGTTTCATCTTCTTTCTCACTCAATATGATTCTCTGAAGCATAAGAGGCTCTCTTATCTCTGGTTTTTCTATACCTTACTCAAGTTAATCATTAGTCTTCACCTCATGGACCACAAGATTATGTCTACTCAAGTTCTTCCTGTATAACATTGAAAATCTCTATGTATTATGCCACCACATTTGAACAAGAACCTTTTCTTTTATTTTCCGTTTCTTCTTGATTGTTTCTCTTTTCCTCTAGGGTTACTTGATCTCCTCTTCAACTTGTCTTCTTCCCTCAATGCATATTGATAAGCATCCTCAATTATAGAAGTCCTCAACATAATCATCTCATCTTGAATATTAAATCTCAGACCATTAATATACCTAGCCACATTTTCCTCAGATACATCTTGGTATCTAGATCTGATTGTCATCTTGTAAAACTCTTCAGTGTATTCCTTCACACATGTATTTTTGCTTCAAGTTCTACAACTTCTTGAATAATTCCAATTCATAATCTTCAGGAATTAATTTAGCCTTTAACCTAGAAACCATCACCCTCCATCTAGTTATTTTATGTTCACCATGTTCCTCCTTATCTTTCTGCAATTTTTTCCACCATAAGTCAGCATGACCTTGTAAAGGTTGAAATTTGATGTTTAGGGTTTGGGTTTGTATTTCCTTAACCTTTACATTTAATTGTAATTTTTTTTATATTGTAATGTGATAAAGAATATAGGGGGAAGGAAGATAATATGTTCCTCTTTTATCCCCAAATGCACAAATGAAAGATCCAAGTTGATTAACCCAAAAGAAGGATTAATGCACAAATGAATCAACCATTTGGAAATGAGAGTAAGGAAGAAGATCTTAAATTTTTTTTTATAATTAAGGAGATATGATATATTGAAATAATTGAAAAGGATGAGAGGAAGTACCAACCTTAAAGAAAAGCATATCTGAAGAATGCTATTTTATGAGGTATGTACTTTGTTTCTAGAAAATGTGAAGTATGATGCAGAACAGAAACGTAGAGACAAACAAAACCTTGAAATATTTTTCTGATCTAACATCGTCTTGTGAAAAAGGTCAACCTTGACCCACAATTGTCACCACTGACCTAATAATCTGGACCCTAACCCACACACGTCTGACAGAAAATCTGTTCGCGAATCCCAAAAGTTCATTGAAAAGGGTATCCAAAAATGAGTTCAAATCCACAGTCCTAAACTTGTACCTGCAAAAAAAAGAGATTTTTTTGTTGGGGGGAGGGGTTTTCCTTATTCAAACCCTAATTTAGGAATTAAAATTGAAATCAATAAAGTATAGAATGCTACCAAGTAGTAGAATTGAATCTAATAATAAAGCTATGATATTCAATAGATATGCCAATGTAATACAAATGTAAGCAAGTATGTAAATATGAAAGCTTGGACTTTAGAAACCATAAACCTCCATGATTGTATGCTTGGAATCCACCTTGAAGAGAATAAATGAGTGTTTGAGGATGCACAAAGTATTTTGAAGGAAGATCACACCACCATGATGGCTAGATCTAGGGTTTGAATGATGAATCTTGAATGCGTGAACAAAATCCCTTCAAAGGCTTGAGAGCTTGAATCCTTGATCTTCAATGGAGAACTTGAATTTTTGAGAGGAATAATTGAACACCTTGAAAGATTGAAAACATGTATAACAATGGATTCTTGAACCTTTTTCTTGATTTCACTTGGAAGAATTAGTTAGTGCAAAAGATTACTTAATTCCACCTTTTCTTTAGAGAAAATGAGAGGAAAAACTTCCTTTTATATGAAACTAGGGCACAATCTTCTAAGGAGGATGACATAGGAGAATTAAATTCCAATTAAATCCTTTACTCCTATGAGAGGAACTATATTAAATACAATTTAGGATTTTCCACTTCAGAACTCAAAACAGCTGACCCGGAAGTGGGAAAATAATTTTTTGATGACCTCCGGTAGCCGACAAGCTTCTAGATTTGGAAGGGGGACCCAGGTCATGGTCAAGGTCAACCCTGACCTAGTTCAAGGTTAAGGTCAACCCTAACCTAGGTCAAGGTCAAGGTTGACCTTGACCCAGGGGGTCAGAACCCCTGGAAAATGTGCCAGGTGGGATAGAAGGTGCCCGGAGAGGCCCAATCAGGGTCCTAAACAGGCACAAAAGTAGGAGATGATGAAAAAGTGAGGGGATAGTATTATGGTGGTCAAAAAAATCCCCTAAGGAGGGATAAACATTCTTTTCATGGAAGTGCTTCTGTTTTAAGATGATACATTAAGCCCCCACTTTAGCAGAAGTATGGAGATCGAACATGCTTTCGGTAAAGTTAGAAGAAAGACTCTGGTGGCTTGCAACAAGGTAGAACATCACTAAGTCAAGGACATGAGCCCCTAGACCAAGGATTATAACTCAACATACATGCATAAATATATGAAAAATAAAGAGCAATCAATCATAGAAAACATACATGATTACATAAGCAAGACAAGAACAACACTATAGATAACATAGCTTCATGATCTAATCCTACTAGCATGAAAGAGAATAAGAAAGAAAAGAGATAGTGATTACCTCACCTAGTAAGATTCCCACCTTACAATGAATCACCAAGGAGGGAGAGACCAACAGGTTCACCCATAAATTGTGCTTGTAATTGTAATGTGTCTTCTGACAGCTTTTGAAAATATCCATAGATCCACATTTTTGTATCACTATAGAATATGTAAAAATGCGTTTCTTTTCAAGATTTAGCAACTTATGTGCATTACCTTCCAAGGATTTAGCATATTGAAAATTTAAAAGGGTGCATATCTCTTTAGGATTTAGCAACTTATGTGCGTTACCTTCCAAGGATTTAGCATGATGCAAAATGTAAATTAATGTAAACTATAGTACAATGGAGACCCTATATATTCCACCCTCCTTATCATGACTACCCACTAGGCAGGATAAGGAAGAGAAATAGGATACCTACCTAACAAGGTAAGGAGATATCTAGTTTAACAACAATGTACTCCATATTCTTAGCAAAGAGTCTTGACCCTTACATCCAAGAGCATAGATAATTGTGAAATGGATATGTCACTTATGGAAAAGGGATCCTCAAAGAGGAAGAGATCTTATCAACAAGACCCCCACCATAGAGGAGTGCTTAGGATAAAATGTCATATTCAAAATAAAGAAGGACCAAAGATCTGACCATCTAGGCCCCTGTAATGAAGAGGAAGAGGAATCTCGAAATGAAGGAGTCAAACTCTAACCCAAATCAAAGGCAAGAGTTTATCAAAAGCATAGTTTGAAAAATAAAAAAGAGGTGACGACCTAGGACAATCACCTCTTATATAAGAGGATATCCATAGTCAAAAACATACATCTTTATAAGGAAATAATGTTATATGATAAACAAATTCCACTAACCTAAGGAAAGTAGATCCTTAGATAGAGAAAGAAGAAAAATAATACCTTGCCCCCCAGTGATGAAAGCAAGGGATATATCAAATTATATTTGAGAGATATTGTAGCAAAGATATATCTTTACAAAACAAATGTCCTAGAAAAGATATCACGAGTGATTATAAAGATTTATAGGGATAGAATATAGAAATAATAACCAATTAAACTCAAAAAAAAAATATGCTAAGAGCAAAATGGATCCTAGAAGACTAGAATAAAATACATCTTGCCCCCCAGTGAAGAGACAAGAGGAAAAATGCAATCTAACTTGTAGAAGAATGAGGGGAATGCCCTATATAAAAATTATGAAGAAATTGTAATACTGCATGGGAATGAGATATAATTCCCAAAGAAGCTCTTTCTCTAACATATAGCTTGAAATTCACACAATCAGCAAGTAAATTTTTATTACTATAATGAAAATGATATTTGTATTTATAGAGAGCATTTCTCGGAATAGGTTTTAAGATTTCTTTCTTGGAATTCATTAACTAGACATACACTTTCTTAGCCACATCTTGAGGAGTATCATGGTGATCTAAAGAAGGTGTTGGAAGAAGAACATGAAGAGGAGTAGGATGGTTAATATCCACTACCTTTATTGGAGGAGGTGGGAAACCTATACCATGCATATCTTGTTTGGGAGATGAATGAATCAGGTTTTTAATGTCTTGTTCATTGATACCAAGCCCTAAACCTTTATAGCCTTGTTTATCCACCATAGTATATCTATTAGTGTACCTATCTTGAAAAGCTTCCATAGGAGGAGATTGATTATGGTGCTCATGAGAAAATGTTGTGTATGGTGGAATGATAGGATTAGAAGAGGTTTTCTTGTTTTTTTCTTTATCATCATCATGGATTGGATATGGAGGTGAAGGTAAATGAAAGAATTCTCAAACATCATTATCATGAACCCTAGCCTAGGCCCCATCACAAGTGTGGGAAGAACAAGGGATTGAAGGTGGAGAAATAGAAATAGGAATATTTGGAATTGTATTAGAATTTATAGGATTAGTGTTAGGAAGATTAGGAGCTAGATTAGGCATGATAGCAGTAGGAAGATTAGGAGGCAAGGTATCATCTACCCAATTATTCACATAATCCAAAAGAGTAATAAGTCCACTACACAAATCTTTAATGAAAGTTTTGAAAGTAGGAAGACTAGTATTGGTTAATCTCAAAATAGCATAAGCAAGCGAAATATGAAGATTAACAAACATGATTAAATGGATGATACTCTCATAGACATCATAGGTACTATAAAGAGATGCCAAAAGAAGCATAATAAGAAAAATAGCCATACACCAAAAGATCTTCATAATGAATGAAATGAAAGAAGTGTTTTTAATATTTATGCAAGAGCTAATGTGAGAGGTAAAGCATCTAACACCAACAAGAAAGAGTTGTCTATCGCGGGTTCACCAAAATGTAAAGGGGGAAAATTGATGTTTAGGGTTTGGGTATGTATTTCCTTAACCTTTACATTTAATTGTAATTTTTGTGTATATTGTAATGTGATTAAGCATATAGGGGGAAGGAATATAATATGTTCCTCTTTTATCCCCAAATGCACAAATGAAAGATCCAAGTTGATTAACCCAAAAGAAGGATCAATGCACAAATGAATCAACCATTTGGAAATCAGAGTAAGGAAGAAGATCTTAAATTCTTTTTTATAATTAAGGAGATATGATATATTGCAATAACTAAAAAGGATGAGAGGAAGTACCAACCTTAAATAAAAGCATATCTGAAGAATGTTTTTTTCCGAGGTCTGTACTCTATTTTTGGAAAATCTGAAGTATGATCTAGAACAGAAACGCAGAGATGAACAAAACCCAGAAATATTTTCCTGATCTGACACCGTCTTGTGAAAAAGGTCAACCTTGACCCACAAATGTCACCCCTAACCCAATAATCTCGACCCTGACCTGCACAGGTCTGACAAAAAATCTGTTCACAGATCCTAAAAGTTTGCTGAAAAGGGTATCCAAGTCTGAGTTCAAATCCACAGTCCTAAACCTGTACCTGCAAGAAAAAGAAATTTTTTTGTTGGGGGAAGGGGTTTGCCTTAGTCAAACCCAGATTTAGGAATTAACCTTGAAATCAATAAAGTATATAATGCTAGCAAGTAGTAGAATTGAATCTAATAATGAAGCTATGATATTCAATAGATATGCCAATGTAATACAAATGTAAGCAAATATGTAAATATGAAAGCTTGGACTTTAGAAACCATAAACCTCCATGATTGTATTCTTGGAATCCACCTTGAATAGAATGAATGAGTGTTTGAGGATGCACAAAGGATGTTGAAGGAATATCACACCAACATGATGGCTAGATCTAGGGTTTAAATGATGAATCTTGAATGCTTGAACCAAATCCCTTCAAAGGCTTGAGATCTTGAATCCTTGATCTTCAATGGAGATCTTGAAAGCTTGAGAGGAAGACTTGAACACCTTAAAATCTTGAAAACATGTATAACAATGGATGCTTGAACCTTTTTCTTGATTTCACTTGGAAGACTTAGTTAGTGTAAAAGATTGCTTAATTCCACCTTTTTTTAAGAGAAAATGGGAGGAAAAACTTCCTTTTATATGAAACTAGGGCACAATCTTCTAAGGAGGCCGAAATAGGAGACTTAAATTCCAATTAAAACCTTTACCCCTAGGAGAGGACCTATATTAAATATAATTTAGGATTTGCTACTTCAGATCCCAAAATAGCCGACCCGGAAGCGGGAAAATGAATTTTTGATGGCCTCCAGTAGCCGACAAGCTTCTAGATTTGGAATGGGGACCCAAGTCAAGGTCAAGGTCGACCATAACCTAGGTCAAGGTTGAGGTCAACCTTGACCAAAGGGGTCAAAACCCCTGGAAAATGTGCCAGGTGGGATAGAAGGTGCCTGGAGAGGCCCAATCAGGGTCTTAAACATGCACAGAAACAGGAGATGATGCAGAAGTGAGGGGATAGTATGATGGTAGTCAAAAACATCCCCTAAGGAGGGCTAAATGTTCATATCATGGAAGTGCTTCCATTTTAAGATGATATAGACCTTTCAACTTATTTTGTGCTAACCTAACCCTATGTGGATCTCTAATGTCTTTAAGCTAAAAGTAATCTTCTAGTTCACCAATCCAATCTATCAAATCCTCAGGATGCACTGAACTAGTGAAAGTAGAGAAATGCATCCTATGAATTTTTATTACTTGTGTCATAGCCCTCAACAACCTTTCTTCATTTGCGGGGATCTCAATATCTACAGTCTCAAGATCTTCAATAGCTTCCTCATATTCCTCCTCAGTCGCAGGATTCCTTCACAATCTAGTCAAAACATTTCTAATCTTAGTCCTCATTTTATTTTAGAAGGTGTTAATTGCAATAGCATCAGCTTTAGTGATCTTATTACAAGGTGTTAATTGCCTCTCACTTGATGATCTATCAGACACACTTGCAGCCTGCCTCCAAATTAGAGATCTATTCACCCTTGGTATTCCTCCAACACTCAAAACAAAGTTCTCAATCATGAAAAATGTCTCCTCAATGATCCTCTTGTGCAAGTCCTCTGCAATTGTGGGCCAGATATTCACTCTACCACCCCACAAAAAACATAACTAGGTCTTCACAAGATCAGGAACTCTATCTACTAACACAGGAAGATAAACCTTGCCATGATACCATGTGATGCATTTATGGAAGGAATTTTCCAGTGGAGATGGTCCAACAATGCAGAAAGAGTCAACATAGCATAAACAATCAACTCAGAAATTGTGTGCTAAAAATGTGTCACACTTCTATGAGTCATTATATCCAAGAATTCTCAAGAATGAGGTCTCGAATGGCGACTCATAGCTCTCTATTCATGGAGTGCAAGGGTTTGTAATGGAGGCCCTTAGATTGACCTAGTTTGTGCCGATGCAAGTACACCATAAAATGAGAGATTCAAAGAGGAAAAGCAAGAATGCTAGTCTCCATGATCATCAAGTATGCATGCAAATGAAAGCTATTCTATATGATAACAATGCAAGAAAGGAAACTAATCTATATGATAACAATGCATGATTATTCTATGAAAGGAAATACACATGCAAGATTAATCTATGAAAGGAAACATGAATTTAATCTAATATGCAAGTGAAAAATTAAACTAAATGGTTTGCCATGGGGAATGAAAGAAGAAGACAAGAAGAGAGAAGTTGCAATATCCAAGCTTGAGTGCTCAAATTCTCCTCCAAAATTGCTCTCCAAACCTGCAACATAACAATAGCATAAAAATTCTATATATCTCTGATTCCTGATCCCTAAAATGAGAAGGAGAGGGATCCTTATAAAGGAAAGTGTTGAGAGGAATGCATCCTCAAGATAAGAGGAAAAAAGGCAAGTAAGAGGAAAAAACCCACCACTTAGGAATATGTGTAAAGAAAAAGGAATTTTTTTTATTTTTTTTTTACTTATTTCCTTTTTCATCAAAAAGAGAGGTTTAAGTGGGGATTTTATTTATTTAATTAAAGAAGGATTTTCTTTCAATTAAATAAGATTATTTTATTTAATTAAAATAGATATTTTAATTAAATAAGATAATATTACTTAATTAAAAGAGAGATTTTAATTAAATAAGATAAGATCATTTAATTAAAAGATTTATTTTAATTAAATAAGATTATTTCATTTAATTGAAAGGGATGTTTTCTTTTAATTAAATAAGATTATTTCATTTAATTGAAAGGGATGTTTTATTTTAATTAAATAAGATTATTGATGAAATGATCAAACCTTAGGAAATATTGAAATAATTGAATTAATTACGATTTGATCAAGGAAATTGATTTAAATTGAAAATATTACAAAGCATTGATTCGGGAATTTGATAAATTGAAGAATGGGGGCCCATAGTCTAGGCAACCATTTTAGGGTGTATACATTTGCCCCTCTTTGACTAATGTGTCATCTTTATGGGAACACATATAGTTAAAGAATGCAGTTGAAGTGTGAGGTCGATTTGGGATCACAAAACAACCCAAAAGTATGATCTTTATGGGAACACATCAGGACAAAGATAAGCAGATTGAAAAATATAAGGTCAACAACCATGTACATAGGTAATTGACATGTCCAAGATAGGAATCTCAAAGGTTGCCCCAAGCGAAGCAATTGATAGGATTGATAAAGCTGAATCAAGGATTGAAATTTGATAGGTACTACCCCCTCGTGATCAAAATTGAAATGAGATAGAGGAGAAACAGCAAATAGATAAATTTGATCAAATCAAACTAAAGATAAGGTTCTTGATGTAAGATGAAAGATATAAGAATCACAGAACCAAGGTAGATCATCAAGCACGAAAGACTATTCCCCAAGGTTGAATTAGAATAAAAGAAGTGGGGTGAAAGCGAATGGAAGATAGAAGTTTGGAAGAGGTGGAAAGAAATGGAGAGAAGAAAGATAATTTGCCTTAAGAAAGAGAATGCCCCAAAATCAATCAACTATTTAAGATATAAAATTCCGATTGAGATCATGAAAGAAGATAAGGAAATGAAGATGAGAACGTGATCACAGTTGATTAAAAGTCCACAAGAAAGATGAAGGAAAAACCCCCTCACACTCATAATGCAGCCTAAAAATGCAAACTAACATGAGGTCTAACAATGCAAGCTACATAAAAATGCAAAGGTGTACTTGCAATAGAGAAACTATAACATGGAACTTTGTGTTCATCATTCATGAGAGAATGTTAAGGAACTTATTTTCATCATTGGGCCATTATTAATGGACATCAGAAAATCACACAATCATCACTAGTCACAAGCGCAACTATGAAGATATGAATGTGATTTATATCGGATTGGAATGTGGAAAGCTTCTAACATAAGAATCAAAGACATAAAGGTCAAGATGACTTCGTTGTTAGCTTCCCCAATTTAATGTAGAAAAACCATGCTCGCATCAAGGCATAAAGGCCAGGATGACTAGAAGAACGGTTGTGCAAAAATAGTCAATGATGAAGCTTCAAATTTTCTAAGTGTGTCAAGAGAACAACAAGAGACACTCAAGAGTTTCAAGACCAAACCCACAAGAAGAAAGAAAATAAAAACATGCCACATGCCCTAAGTCCTCTATCTATGCATCACAAAGAGACTTATTAGACAAGCACACTCTACAAAATCAATAACAATCAGCACACAAAGAAAATGTCATGACATAGCTCAAGTATTAAGTGTTGAGTTTAAAAATCTAAGTGTGTTAACTGATATTGATTTCTAAGGATAAGGATCAAATGCTTGCAAGCAGGCAAGATCACATGACAAAACTGGGTAAGACCAAACCGATAAGTGTTGAAAAACACTTGATGTCAAGGGTTGTATTTAAAAATACAGCTGGGGTGGTGTTGAAAAACACCGTTTGTGAGATGTCCTAAAGACTAACGCATCCAAGAGACCAAAGCTAACATAGTTATGCCCCCTAGACAAAGAAAAAGACCAATTCCAAACCAAGGTAACAAGGACAAGGTAGGATGGAGAAAGGCATAAGTGTCGAGGATACGCGCTAAGAAACAGGGTTACAAAGGCCTCAAGTAGTGCCCGTTTCCAGGTTTTCACCACTTGGATTTTATTACAATTTTTTTATTTTTTCTTTTTTCTTTTTTCTTTTTTTCTTTTTTTTTTTCTTTTTTTTCAAGACTTTTTATCATTTTTTAAAAAAATTTCCTACCAAGGCGCCTGTTTCCAGGTTTTCACCAAGGCACTTTTTCTATTTTTTTGAATTTTTTGAATTTTTTTTATTTTTTGTATTTTTGGAATATTTTTATTTTTTTTGGAGATACATCAAAGTGCCTATTGCTAGGTTTTCACTAAGATGATCATTTTTTTAGGATATTTTCTGATTTTTAGAATTTTTGACAATATATCATTTTTTTTTTTTTTCAGGATCAATAATTATGTACAAAGGATGCCCCCAGACAAAATGGGCATCATGGATAGAACTTCTTTGGGTGAAAGACATTGATAGGATCAGGGAGCTGCTCTCCCTCTACTATAGACAGTAAATAAGAACCTGAGCCAAAAGTTGTTGTAATGATATAAGGTCCAAGCCAATTAGGTTCAAATTTTCCCTTTTGATCTCTATGTTGTTGATTCTTAGGATTTTCATGTAGGACAAGATCTCCCACTTGGAATTCTTTAGGGCGAACCTTTTTGTTGAAATATTTGGACATGCGCTTTTGATAAACCCTCATATGGTTAAATGATGCTTGACATTTTTCATCTAGAAGTTCTAACTCTTGAAGTCTCATGGCGCGGTAGTCTTCATCTATAACTAGACCTTTGAGGGAAACTCTAAGTGAAGGAATCTCAACCTCTAAAGGTAACACTGCTTCAACGCCATATGAAAGGGCAAAAGGAGTAGCCCTAGTAGCAGTACGAATACTCGTTCTATAGGCCCAGAAAGCCATCTTTATCTGTAAGTGCCAATCTCTACCATTCTTACAGACTATTCTATGTAGGATTTTAAGAATGGTTTTGTATGATGCCTCTGCTTGACCATTTCCTTGCGGGAAGTAGATGGAGGACCAATATTTTTTAATCTTGAATTTCTTGCAAAGTTGTTTAAGGTCCTTATTTTCGAACTGGCCTCCATTGTCAGTAATAATCTTGGAAGGCACTCCATATTGACAAATGATATGGTTCAGAATGAATAGAGAGACTGTCTTTCCCAAGGCAACAAAAAGTGGGATAGCTTCTACCCATTTAGTGAAGTAATCAATAGCGGTGATAATAAACTTATGTCCACCTGATGAGTTGGGATAAATCTTCCCAACAAGATCAAAGGCCCAGTGCTAAAATGGTAAATGAGATATAGAAGGAATGAGCTCCCTACCTGGATCATGTATTAGGTTACCATGTTTTTTACACTTTTCACATGACTTTGCAAAAGCTACTACATCAATCTACATCGTAGGAAAATAGTACCCCACCCTAAGAAACCTTCAGGCCATGGAAAGACCATTGGAATGTCCCCCATAGATGCCCTCATGAATGTCAACTAACGCTTGGTCAGATTCTTTCTTTTCTAAGCATCTAAGAAGTGTTCCATCTAGACCCCTCATATACAAATCACCAGTGATAAGGGAATGGTGAGAGGCATTTTGTGTAAGGTTTCTGCGTTTGGATCGGTTAAAGGTTTTAGGTATAATGTCATCACAAAGATATGAGTAAATGGAACCATAACAGGATGACTCACGACCAACAAGGGTACAAATAACATGGCTTTCTTGAGAGTCATAGATAGGGTGATGTAGCTCTTCCACCAGGAATTCAAATCTTGATTCATGGTGCTCTAGCTGAAGGAGTGAAGCAAGTGTATCCATAGCATCAGCTACTTTGTTTTCTTCTCTGGGGATTTGCTGAAATGTGACAAATGTAAACTAGCATTTTAAGAAATCAACCATTTTCTTGTAAGGTACCATTTTCTCATGTTTTGTTTGATATTCATCATTAACTTGGTTGATTATCAGCTGTGAATCCCCATAGATGTGTAACTCTATGATTCTCCATTCTATGGCCATCTTAAGTCCATTTGTTAAAGCTTCATACTCATTAATGTTGTTTGTACATGGGAATAATAACTTGTAAGACTTAGGAATTCTATACCTATTAGTACCCATATAGACCCTGAAAATAAAATTTCATGTTTGAGGTCTTGAATCTCTTTGAACTACTTTGAACCAAGGTTCAAAGAGATTCAAAGTGGTTCAGTTGCATAAAAAGGTTCGTTGGTTCAGATGTTCGGGTTCAATCACAGGTTCAGAGGTTCAGAAACTCAGAATTGCAGGTGTGTGCCATTGTCAGACTTGAATTGGGAATTCAAGATGCAGTTTCAGTTTCGGACCCCTAGTCCAGAACATGGATTTAAGGTGCCTCAGAAATCGTCTTGAAAATGTGTAAAAATGTTGTGAATGCAAATGGTGAGGTTGATACAATGGACGAATCATTATCTCATCATCTTATGAATGTTATAGATGGTTTTTCTTGTGAAGCTCTTTGAACTCTGTGCCTTGCTTATATTGATTTGAAAGAGATTTTTGGCTCCAAGAAGAAAGACTCCCCACAAGATAGCAAGCTCTTAGAAGAAATTATGAAGCAAAGAACTCCTAAAATAACAATACCTTCAGATCCCACAACTTCTGATTCTTTAATCAATTACGGTGATGGTAGCAGGAAATTGAGTACTAGAGATTCTGGATCGCTCACAAAGTCAAGATATAGAAGTGAATGTCAGAGTGAGATTCAAAAGATCATTTCTGCCAGCCATGAGGATAATCGACCACCGAGTGTCTCCCTTTCTCAAAAAAATACTTCTAATACAGGGCCACAGAACCAAATTTTATTGGAGGAAGCAATAGACATTTCAACAAGTTGGCCACCACAACAGAAGTGGGAGAAACTTGATCCATCAGTCCTGATACAAATGGATAAATGGCCTATTAACATTTTCTATTTCATTAGCCATCTTTGAATGTCAGATCTACTAAATTCACCAGTGGTTATTTTACATCCCACAGAACCAGTTGCTTCTGAATGGGGTTGTGTTAGAATGTTCCAAGATGTCTATTTTATAAAACGGTCACCATTGTATGAGCTAGACCTAGTTTGGGCAGGTGCAGCAATGCCTAATCATGTGGAAGTCATAACACTCCACAAGGGTGAACTCACTGACAAAATCTGAGGTGCACACGTTCGGAATAATTTAACAGGAAAGGGATTTGATATTTATGTAAAAGTAGTAGTGAATGCTGTCAGAACCTCATGAGGAAGAGATTCAATTCATCTTAGATGCCATCAGTGATTACTTAAATGTTAAGGTGCGCCACTCAGATGTGCTCTCTACTTGGAATGGGATTCATCCATTAGTGACAGATCCCTCAGCTAATGACACAACTAGCATCTCTAAAGATCATGTAGTGTCCATAGATGGCCTGGTAATTATCACTGGTGGAAAGTGGACAGCATATAGAAGCATGGTAGAGGATGCAGTTAATGCAGCTATCAAGGCTTGTTGGAGGGTCTGGGGACATTAAGCTTACGAAAGATGGAAACACCCTTTTGAAAGAAATGCAAATTCAGAACCCAACAACTATTATGATAGCAAGGACAGCTATTGCACAGGATGATATAAGTGGGGATGGTACAACCTCAATAGTTCTTTTTATTGGCGAGCTAATGAAACAATCAGAGCGTTACATAAGTGAAGGAATGCACCCTCGTGTGCTTGTTGATGGAATTGAAATTGCAAAAAGAGCCACATTGGATTTTCTTGAAAAGTTCAAAACTTTGGTAATCATGGAAGGCACACCAGATAAGGAGATGTTAAAAATGGTAGCAAGGAAAACAGTTAGGAAAAAGCTTTATGAAGCACTTGCAGATCAACTAACAAACATTGTTGTAAATGCGGTGCTTTGCATTCAAAAACCCGAGGAACCAATTGATCTATTTATGGTGGAAATTATGCATATGAGGCATAAGTTTGATGTAGATACCTGTCTGGTTGAAGGGTTGGTCCTTGATCATGGAGCTCGTCATCCAGACATGAAGAAGCATGTTGAGAATTGTTATATGTTAACTTGTAATGTATCTTTGGAATATAAAAAGAGTGAAGTAAATGCAGGTTTCTTTTACTCGAATGCTGAGCAGAGGGAGAAAATGGTATTAGCAGAAAGAAGGCATGTAGATGAAAAATTTCAAAAGATAATTGAATTAAAGAAGAATATTTGTGATGGAAATGAAAAGAATCTTGTTGTGATCAACCAAAAGGGAATAGACCCCACTTCACTTGATATGCTAGCAAAAGAAGGGATTGTAGCTCTGAGGAGAGCAAAGAGATACAATATGGAGAGATTGGTGCTTGCTTGTGGTGGTGAGGCTGTTAATTTTGTTGATGAATTGACTCCCGATGTGCTTGGCTGGGCAGGACTTGTATATGAGCATGTGCTCGGGGAAGAAAAATACACCTTTGTGGAGAATGTTAAAAATCCTCATTCATGTACAATTCTTATCAAAGGGCCTAATGATCATACTATTGCTCAAATTAAGGATGCAGTTAATGCAGCTATCAAGGTTGGCAAATTGAAACCATTGAATAACTGTGTGATAGCTCATATTCATGTTATTGGAGGAGATAATGGGGTCCATGAAACCTTAGGATTTGGCAGCGTTTGAAATGAGAGTTATGCTGACTCATCTCCAACATTCACTGCCGAATCTCAAAACAGTTCTTTACAAATCGTAATATTATCACTAAACCCAATAGTTAAAATACAACTTTAATAGATTATTTTATAAAGTTGTAATGTTTGATTATTGAAAAAATTTAAAATATCATGTTTTCAGGTGAAAAAGAAGCAAAATGAATAGATTAATGTTTGAAAATGAATGCAATATCAAGAATCAGTTTTCATAACTGAAAAAGGAAAAACATCATGGAATTGAAACCGACAGGAGAAAAGATAAATATTCCAGCTGAAGATAGAGGAGGGGTTCCAAATTCCACCTAACCCAAGAGACTTTGTGCTAGGGGAGGGATAGTTTAGGATATTTTTATTGTAATGCAGGGAAAATATGGATAATGGAGGAAGTTTTAGTTTCTTTTTCAGGAAGTTTACGTTCAAAATATTTGTTATGTGAGGCTTTGATTGAGTGTTTGAAGAGAGGAGAAGAATGCTAATTAAATCTTTGTATTTAAATATTCTTTCTCTTCTGAGTAAAATAGAACTTTGAGTCTTTTAAATCATCTTTAAATGCTGCTCTGTTTGTAATCACAGTTACTATAAAACCTTTGAGTATTATGTAACTGTGTTCCTGAAATTTGTAGCTTTCAGTCTTGTTGTTATTTCTTCTTGCTTCTTTTCTCTTCGTTCTGTAAATCCATTTTCAGCATCTGTGGCATAGTTATGAGAAGATGTTTTATTTCCTTTCTTGCTTTCAGGTTAAAAGAATTATTGGTTATAGTTTAGTTAATTTATTGTAAATCATATACGGGGAGCTGTACCCAGATAATTCAGAGGGCGCTTACGCTTTTCAATAGCGAAGTGACCCAACTATTGGTGCTGATTAGTCTTCTTGCTTGGGCACTTAGGGTTACATTTGCATGTATTTTCTTGGAGGATAATCTGTTCACCAATAGATTTTTGGCGACTCTACTGGGGAAAGGAATCACAATTTCAGTGTTTTCTTTTCTCATAAATTTGAAGGTACCTCCTCGAGGATGGAGGTTGGCAACTCTATGTTTTAAATCTGTTGAGTCTTTGGTAGAAGAGTGCCAATGTGTATTATGGCTATAGCTACCATTCAGCCATGGGGGGCTTAGATTGGACCATTTGCCTTGGCTCAGTATTCAGCCCTACCTAAAGGATCCAGGGAATACCTCCCACATTTTCTGGAGACAAATCTCAGGATCCAAATGATCACATCAAAAAAGTCACTTTTGCATGCAGGATTCTTGGCGTGCAAGAAGAAAACATATTTGTTAGACTGTTTGTTCAAAGTCTTGTGGGAAATGCTGCAAAATGGTTTCAAAATCTGCAAGATGGATGCATCACCGGTTGGGATGTTTTAAAGGTAAAATTTCTAAGACGATTTCAGCCTGTCATTGACACTTATCAGTCGCTGTTAAATTTCTTTCAAATCGAAATAAAAAGTGATGAGTCTATGAGGGATTTTATTGATAGATTCAACAGATGTGTGGGTAAAATTCCTCAAACTTGCCAGCCAAGCGAAAGTAATTAGTTATGTGTCTTCATAGATGCAATGCAAACTGAAATAAGATTTCTATTAAAATGTCAAAAGGTGCAAAAATTGGAAGATGCACAGAGGGAGGTTGTTGGGTTAGATGATGCGATGATATTAAGTGGGCTGAAACATGTGGGAATCTTACAAACAGAAATTTTTCTTTATGAACAGCAATGTTATCCAAAGACAATGTGTTTACAAAATAAGCCTTTCGTGAAAGTAGCAAAGACAACATCACCTATCTCTCTCCATCAAGATTTTACGATTCTCAATCAAGAAGATTTTCAAAAGCTCCCTATGATTGAAGATGATTTCCCTAACATTGTAATAAATTATCATTTTTATGTGGAATTTGATGACCCTTCTAAGAAGGTGAGTAATCCCACTACACAAGCAAAAAATTCAAGTATGTCCTGTGTTGAGCAAAATTTTGGCAATGAAAGAGTGGGTGAAAGTTTGTTTGAAAATATTTCATTTTCAGAATATGATTCTTTCGCATTTGAAACATCTAATGTAATTCCAGCAAGTAGGCTTGACAAGGAAAATATAGAAAATCAAAATGATCAAGAAAAGTGCAATGGTGTCAAAATAGAGAATTTTTATCCTGAAGACATGCAAGCGGAATTTGAGTCTTTTCAATTTGACTACTTGCAAGATAACGATGGATTACTGCAGCTTGAATCATTGGGAGGTTATGATAACATGTAAGGTGACCCCTCATTTTCTGTTGAATTGCCACATGCATATTCTGAAATGGAGGATTTTGAGTTTGATTATTAAGATGAGCTACCTGAAAATTATCCTCAAATGGGATCATTCTATTTTGGAGATGATGAGAGAAATTCACTAGTAAGTCTACATTCAAATTGTTATAACAGAACTGTTGAGAATCATTTTCATGATTTAAAAGGATGCTCCATCAAAAGTCTGCTTTTTGTCTCTAAGAATTATGCAGAAAATGTTGATATTCCTAATGCAAACCAACTAATTAAACATGGTGTTAACACTTTACTGTCGGAAGTGTATGATGCGAGGTGGTTGTTTGGACCTGATATTCTTTTTGAAGGTCTTCTACAATTCATTGTTATTGGGACTTTTTTCATGATGACTTCTTGCTTTCTTTTGGGAAGGATGCTCTTCACTTTTCAGCCACTCTTCTTCACTGGCAGATACTTCTCTCAACCGGTAAATGGTTTCACATGAGCAACCAGGTGTGTTCTTTAAGGTATGGGTTGCTTTCCCTATCTTTTGTATATAAAAAATTTTTTGTGCCTATTTTTAGTTTACTTTTGTGGCACTTAGTCTGGTCTGCTAGTTTGAATAAGGTGCAAGCTTCGTTCTTGCTGGTAGTTTAAGAGTTTTTGGTTGTGTTGCCCTGCTCCCCTCCACCCATCTGCAAGAAGCTCCCTTTCTTCCATCCTCTATTGACTCTATTTTCCCAGTGGACACTAGGCACTTGTCTTTTCCCAGAGATTGCTGGAGTTCTCTATTTTTGTGCCAAAAATAGTCCCACAGTTAGAGCCCATGTTAGTACACATATAGACCCTGAAAATAAACTTTCATGTTTGAGGTCTTCAATCACTTTGAACTACTTTGAACCAAGGTTCAAAGAGATTCAAAGTGGTTCAATTTCATAAAAAGGTTCATTGGTTCAGAGGTTCGGGTTCAATCACAGGTTCAGAGGTTCAGAAACTCAGAATTGCAGGTGTGTGCCATTGTCAGACTTGAATTGGGAATTCAAGATGCAGTTTCAGTTTTGGACCCCTAGTCCAGAACATGGATTTAAAGGTGCCTCAGAAATCATCTTGAAAATGTGTAAAAATGTTGTGAATGCAAATGGTGAGGTTGATACAATGGATGAATCATTATCTCATCATCTTATGAATGTTATAGATGGTTTTGATTGTGAAGCTCGTCGAACTCTGTGCCTTTCTTATATTGATTTGAAAGAGAGTTTTGGCTCCAAGAAGAAAGACTCCCCACAAGACAGCAAGCTCTTAGAAGAAATTATGAAGCAACGAACTCCTAAAATAACAATACCTTCAAATCCCACAACTTCTGATTCTTTAATCAATTACGGTGATGGTAGCAGGAAATTGAGTTCTAGAGATTTTGGATCGCTCATGGAGTTGAGATACAGAAGTGAATGTCAAAGTGAGATTCAAAAGATCATTTCTACTAGCCATGAGGATAATTGACCACCAAGTGTCTCCCTTTCTCACAAAAATACTTCTAATACAGGGCCACAGAACCAACTTTTATTGGAGGAAGCAATAGACATTGCAACAAGTTGGCCACCACAATAGAAGTGGGAGAAACTTGATCCATCGGTCCTGGTACGAATGGATAAATGGCCTATTAACATTTTCTATTTCATTAGCCATCTTCTAATGTCAGATCTACTAAATTCACTAGTGGTTATTTTACATCCCACAGAACCAGTTGCTTCTGAATGGGGTTGTGTTAGAATGTTCCAAGATGTCTATTTTATAAAAGGATCACCATTGTATGAGCTAGACCTAGTTCGGGCAGGTGCAGCAATGCCTAATCATGTGGAAGTCATAACACTCCACAAGGGTGAACTCACTGACAAAATCTGAGGTGCACATGTTCGGAATAGTTTAACAGGAAAGGGATTTGATATTTATGTAAAAGTAGTAGTGAATGCTGTCAAAACCTCATGAGGAAGAGATTAAATTCATCTTAGATGCCATCAGTGATTACTTAAATGTTAAGGTGCACCGCTCAGATGTGCTCTCTACTTGGAATGGGATTCATCCATTAGCGACAGATCCCTCAGCTAATGACACAGCTAGCATCTCTAAAGATCATGTAGAGTCCACAGATAGTGATGGCCTGGTAATTATCACTGGTGGAAAGTGGACCGCATATAGAAGCATGGCAGAGGATGTAGTTAATGCAACTATCAAGGCTTGTTGGAGGGTCTGGGGACATTAATCTTACGAAAGATGGAAACACCCTTTTGAAAGAAATGCAAATTCAGAACCCAACAGCTATTATGATAGCAAGGACAGCTGTTGCACAGGATGATATAAGTGGGGATGGTACAACCTCAACATTTCTTTTTATTTGTGAGCTAATGAAATAATCAGAGTGTTACATAAGTGAAGGAATGCACCCTCGTGTGCTTGTTGATGGAATTGAAATTTCAAAAAGAGCCACGTTGGATTTTCTTGAAAAGTTCAAAACTTTGGTAATCATGGAAGGCACACCAGATAAGGAGATGTTAAAAATGGTAGCAAGGACAACAGTTAGGACAAAGCTTTATGAAGCACTTGCAGATCAACTAACAGACATTGTTATAAATGCGGTGCTTTGCATTCAAAAACCTGAGGAACCAATTGATCTATTTATGGTGGAAATTATGCATATGAGGCATAAGTTTGATGTAGATACCCATCTGGTTGAAGGGTTGGTCCTTGATCATGGAGCTCATCATCCAAACATGAAGAAGTGTGTTGAGAATTGTTATATGTTAACTTGCAATGTATCTTTGGAATATGAAAAGAGTGAAGTAAATGTAGGTTTCTTTTACTCGAATGTTGAGCAAAGGGAGAAAATGGTATTAGCAAAAAGAAGGCATGTAGATGACAAAGTTCAAAATATAATTGACTTAAAGAAGAAGATTTGTGATGGACATGACAAGATTCTTGTTGTGATCAACCAAAAAGGAATATACCCCACTTCACTTGATATGCTAGCAAAAGAAGGGATTGTAGCTCTGAGGAGAGAAAAGAGATGAAATATGGAGAGATTGGTGCTTGCTTGTGGTGGTGAGGCTGTTAATTCTGCTGATGACTTGACTCTCGATGTGCTTGGCTAGGCAGGACTTGTATATGAGCATGTGCTCGAGGAAGAAAAATACACCTTTGTGGAGAATGTTAAAAATCCTCACTCATGTACAATTCTTATCAAAGGGCCTAATGATCATACTATTGCTCAAATTAAGGATGCAGTTAATGTAGCTATCAAGGTTGGCAAATTGAAACCATCGAATAACTATGTGATAGCTCATATTCATGTTATTGGAGGAGATAATGGGGTCCATGAAACCTTAGGATTTGGCAGCTTTTGAAATGAGAGTTATACTGACTCATCTCCAACATTCACTGCCGAATCTCAAAATAGTTCTTTACAAATCCTAATATTATCACTAAACCCAATAGTTAAAATACAACTTTAATAAATTATTTTATAAAGTTGTAATGTTTGATTATTGAAAAGATTTAAAATATCATGTTGTCGGGTGAAAAAGAAGCAAAAAGAATAGATTAATGTTTGAAAATGAATGCAATATCAAGAATCAGTTTTCATAACTGAAAAAGGAAAAACATCATGGAATTGAAACTGATAGGAGAAAAGATAAATATGCCAGTTGAAGATAGAGGAGGGGTTTTGGATTCCACCTAACCTGAGAGACTTTGTGCCAGGGGAGGGATAGTTTAGGATATTTTTATTGTAATGCAGGGAAAATATGGATAATGGAGGAAGTTTTAGTTTCTTTTTCAGGAAGTTTACGTTCAAAATCTTTGTTATGTGAGGCTTTGATTGAGTGTTTGAAGAGAGGAGAAGAATGATAATTAAATCTTTGTATTTAAATATTCTTTCTCTTCTGATTAAAATAGAACTTTGAGTCTTTTTAATTATCTTTAAATGCTGCTCTGTTCATAATCGCAGTTACTATAAAACCTTTGAATATTATGTAACTGTGTTCTTGAAATTCGTAGCTTTCAGTCTTGTTGTTATTTCTTCTTGCTTCTTTTCTCTTCATTCTATAAATCCATTTTCAGCTTCTGTGGCATAGTTATGAGCAGATGCTTAATTTCCTTTCTTTCTTTCAGGTTAAAAGCATTATTGGTTATAGTTTAGTTAATTTATTGTAAATCATATACGGGGAGCTATACCCGGATAATTCAGAGGGTGCTTACACTTTTCAATAGTGAAGTGACCCAACTGTTGGTGTTGATTAGTCTTCTCACTTGGGCACTTAGGGTTACATTTGCATGTATTTTCTTGGAGGACAATCTATTCACCAACAGTACCCAAGAGGAGAAGCAAACAAAACACCAGCTCCTGAACCATTTTGCATAAAGGATCCATCAAAGAACATCTTCCATGTTCTTTCAGTCATATACATGAGGTACTTATCTGGGAAGTCAACTTGAATAGGTGCATTATCTTGTATTGGGAAATCAGCCAATTGATCTGCTATCACTTGTCCTTTGATTTCTTTACGCTCAATGTACTCTATGTCAAACTCTAAAAGTATCATCATCCATTTAGCAAGTCTACCTATGAGGGTGGCCTTACCTAGAAAATATTTGAGTGGATCTATTTTTTCTATGAGGTGTATAGTGTGTGCAAGCCTGTAATGTTGCAACTTTTGGGAAGCAAACACAACTGCAATGCAAGCTTTCTCAATGCTGGTGTAGTTAACCTCATATGAAACAAGAGTGTGACTAATATTGTATATTGCTCTTTCTTTCCCATTTTCATCAAGTTGGGCTAATAATGCCCCCAAGGAAGATTTTGTTGCTGAAATGTATAAAATAAGTGGTTTGCATGGGATAGGAGGCATTAAAATGGGAGGATTTGCCAAGTATTTCTTGATTTGATCTATACTCTTTTGACAATCCTCATTCCAAACATATTTGACTCCTTTGTGTAAGTTCTTGTTGAAGGGATGAGTTCTATCCACCAATTGTGAAATAAATCTATTTATAGATTGAAGATGTCCTTGAAGACTCCTCATTTGACTAATGTTTCTAGGAGGTGGCATATCTATGATTGCTTGGACTTTTTCAGGGTCTACCTCTATTCCTTTTGCTGAAATGATGAAGCCAAGTAGTTTTCCAGAGGTGACTCCAAATGCACAATTTTTAGGATTTAACCTTAGTTGAAATTGTTCCATGTGATCTAGAATGACTTCTAAATCATCTAAGTGTGTATCTCTTTGTTTAGACTTGGCCAAGGTGTCATCCACATAATCTTCCATGTTTTTATGCATCATGTCATGAAAAATGGTTGTCATAGCTCGTTAATAGGTGGCTCCTACATTTTTTTAATCCAAAAGGCATAATGTTCCAACAATAGGTACCCCATGCACAAGTGAATGTGGTCTTTTCTTGATCTTCAGGAGCTATCTTAATCTGATTGTATCAAGAAAAAACATCCATCAAGGAATAAATCTCATAACCCGCAGTCATATCCACTATCATGTATATATTGGGAAGTGGAAAGTCATCCTTTGGGCATGCTCTATTGACATCTCTAAAATCTGTGCAAACTCAAATGGATTTGTCATGTTTGGAAACTAGTACAATGTTTGATATCCATTCAGCATAGGCGATAACTCTTATGAATCTTGCATTAAGGAGTTTCTCCAATTCTACTTTGACTAGGAGAGCTATGTGAGGATGCATCTTTCTAAAAATAAATTTAACAAGTTTGACACCTGGAGCTATGGACAAGTGATGCATGATAAGATTAATGTCCAACACTGGCATATTTGAATAAGTCCATGTAAAGTTGATTTTCTTTGTCTATAAGAACTTAGTGTAAGCTTCTTTTTCTTTAGGTGACAAGGACTCAGCCAAGTGTACTATCTGTGGAGCCTCATCTATACCCAAATTGACTTCTTGTGTTGGTTCAATAAGCACTGAAGATCTATCTTGAAAGTAGCTAGGGAGATGATCAATTACCTCATCCTTAGGCACCTTGGAGAGGTTTTCACCTTTGGATACATCATTTCTTTTTACTTTTTTCAGTTCTGACACTGACACGCAGTGGTTTTTGCCATTAGAACTCCTATTCTTTTGATTTTCTTTTATTTTTATTTTGTGACTAAGGTACTTGATGTCTGGTTCTGTCATGCTGGTAGCCAGTTCATTGGTGGAAGAGACTACAGGTTCAATGGCATTTAGGTAACAGGATATCTCATAATCATTTTGAAATGTTAAGAGCTTAGGTTCTTGATAGTATTGGGACCAATCAATGAGGTCGGGATAAACAAGAGGCAAGTCAATGACTAGTTCAAGGTTATAAATTTGAATGATATTATCGTTGGTGACTGAAGAGTCAGAGTTCGTCAAGTATCCTTCTAAGCTACCCAAATCAGGATTCATCCTAACAAGTGAAGAATCTCCCACTAAAGCAACACGTGGGTTCAAATCCTCTAATCCTACATGTGACTCATTGGTTGCCTCGGCTTGAGAAGTATAAGTGTGGATAACATTAATATCTCTCTCAACTATGGAGGACTCAGAAAAGGATTCCCATTCATACTCATATGAACTTGTGTCTGAACTGCAACTAGGATGTTTACACCATGAAGGTTTGGGACATCTTGAGGTGGAAGCTCTAGTGTCATCAAGAGTAACTCCTTCTCTTTCCATTAAACGAACAAGATTCTTTCATCGATGTTCTCTGAAAGGATCTTCTATATCTGATTCATCTTGTTCTAAAGTTGCAACTAACGCATGAGTGACCGAAACATCTGAATCTCCCCAAAGGAGATTAGTGGAAGGGACCCAATCTTCACACATGTCTTGTTGATTTTTCAAATTAGGTACATATCCTGGCTCATCTTCACTATCTGACTTATCCAGGATAGGAATAGTGTTCTTGTTGCGATTTGCAAATCCTAGGCCAACCGGCTTCTTAGACTTGCATCCAAAAAGAGCATGATCAAGAGTTTCGGCTCTAGCATCCAATCTATGATTAAGAGGGCCATGTTCGGGATAGCCCATCTGTTTGACAAAAGTATACCCACTTCCATAAGCCTTAGGAGAGGGAGAGAAGTTCTCATTGTGCATATATTTTTCTTCTCTATAGATCCAGTCTCTAACAAATGTCTCCTCTTTCTCATCTTGAATAGGCACTGATGATTCTACAAAAA
>MU227475.1:2986615-3010061 GCA_018584345.1 Thuja plicata | reverse complement strand
ACAGTTTCTAGCTCACCAACTCCAAGCAAGGTCACTTGTGAAACCAAAGATTACTAGTTCAAGAGGTCAAAATGCAAGAATCCAAAGTGTAAAAAAGCTTCTAATAGCGGGGTAAGTGACCTAATCTGATCTGAATCAACTCAGGAAGACTGAAAATGATAGGATAGCAAAAATGAGCAAGTTGACAGTTTGACACTTAAGAATACAGATTTGTTGGTCATTTTGGTGTTTGTCTTAATGTTTGGGTGTATGTTTTGATCTTTCACTCATAAAAGAAACATCAAGCAGATTATTTGTTGTAAAAGAAATACTCACATCACAACCTAGGTAAGCCAGGGTAATATCTGTTGAGTTCCCACTTGAACCAAAGTTTAGCCACGCTTACTCATAGCGGACAAATTAGAAGCTTGGAGGCACGGGCTCCTCCTTATATGTGCACTCACTTCTCAGGCACACAAAGCTTTGAATCCCAAGGGAATCACTTTCCAAAGGACTGTTTTCTCTACTAAGAGCTATGAAAATGTGGGACTTCTTAGTCGGTCTCTAACCTTCCGCGCCAACAGATAGAGGTTTTTTGGTCACTAAAACAAAGTTTGTAGTCAAGGCATCCATTCACGTGATTGTGATCAGGTCATTTTCCCAATTAAGCGGGCTCTCCCAATCCTTTCAAAGAAAGGTTTTCACCTTAAAAATGTAGGGACTTTAACGCACCACTAGGGTATTAGAGGATATTTTGGTTGCCACAATGAATTCACACCTGTCCACTGTGAGACTAATCACAATGGCATTTTTTATATACCGGTTCGGAAGGGCTTGGCTTTAGCCTATTATCGGTTGGGAAATCCACTCTCACTGGCTCTATTAAAGCACTTGGGAGGTAGCCATGCTAAAATAATTATATGATTTTCTCTTACACCCAAGATCCACAAAGGCAAGGTGAGAGAATACGTTCATATAATTATTAGGATTACAATCTAAAAGACACTTCAAACACATAAGAAAATGACAATAATGTTTCTGGATTTATGATCATCCCAAAAGGGCAAGAGCATAGTTTTCTAACATTATTTTCATTCTTAAAAATACCAAATAGAAGTTCATTTTAGAATTCTTACATGTGGGTTCATATTTTAATAAAACAAAAAAAAATGCAAGCACAATATTTAGCATGCTATTGATCAAGGCAACCTGCAAGATGATTCATTAGTAGTCTTTGTTTGAGTCTTCTTTTTCAACATCCTGCAAACCACTATTAGGTTGTAATCAAAGATAAACATCAAGAACAACAAAGCCAAATATTGGTCAGTGTTATAAAAATCAAAAAATCTGAAATCTAATTTCATATTAAGAAAGTAGATGAAAAATCACGCACTTTAAAAAAAATTGCACTCAAAAATGTTACCGTATGAGCCCGTATGAGGCTTCGGAAGCTGCAAAATAGAGGATTAGACAGGTACAGTGATGAAAACCTGCAATTTCTAATAAATCTGTGACTCAAATCTAGAAACTAAGAACAACCCAGAAATCTTCAAACAATTCTACCCAAAATCAAAAAACAATTGCACTCAATTGGGACCTAAAATGAGCAAGATATCATCGTTTGAAGTTAGACTGCAATTTCAAAAACTCCAATGGTGAAGGCAAAGAATTTTCAAACCCTGCTGACATCAGCAGACTATGGCATTAAAATTGACAAGCAGGGGGCCATCTCAGAAGGCCCAGATTTTGACGGTCATATGGTCGTCAAATTTAACATAGTAAAAAAAATTGATTTTTGATTTTTGATTTTTGATTTTTTTTCAGATTTTTTTTTTTGAAAATCTACCTCGGGCTACGTGCAGAGATGATCCAAAATCTACCTCAATTTTTGTGCAAGCTTGTTTGGGCAAAGATATTTGCCACAGAGTTGATTTTCGTCAAATATGGGCAAGTTTATAGTCATTTGCAACCAAAATGATGATCTGGACGCAATCGTGGGGTTAGATTTGGCTAAAAATGAGAGCTTTAAAGACACTTAGAGAATAATAGATAGAAGATAGAAGGAATTTTTGAATGTGATGATAGAAATAGATGTTCTGCCCCACAATAGGCACCAAAATATGTGCTAAAAATGTGTCACACTTATATGAGTTATTATATCCAAGATTGCTCAAGAATGAGGTCTCAAATGGTGACTCGTAGCTCTCTATTAATAGAGTGCAAGGGTTTGTAATGGAGGCCCACAGATTGACCTAGTTTGTACCCATGCAAGTGCACCATAAAATGAGAGATTCAAAGAGGAAAAGCAAGAATGCTAGTCTCCATGATCATCAAGTATGCATGCAAATGAAAGCTGTTCTATATGATAACAATGCAAGAAAGAAATTAATCTATATGATAATAATGCATGATTATTCTATGAAAGGAAATACAAATGCAAGATTAATCTATGAAAGGAAACATGAAATTAATCTAATATGCAAGTGCAAAATTAATCTAAATGGATTACCATGGGGCATGAAAGAAGAAGACAAGAAGAGAGAAGTTGCAATATCCAAGTTCAAGTGCTCAAATTCTCCTTCAAAATTGCTCTCCAAACCTACAGCATAACAATAGCATAAAAATTCTATATATCTCTAATTCCTGACCCCTAAAATGAGAAGGAGAGGGCTCCTTATAAAGGAAAGTGTGGAGAGGAATGCATCCTCAAGATAAGAGGAAAAAAGGCAAGTAAGAGGAAAAAACCCACCACTTAGGAATATGTGTAGAGAAAAAGGAATTTTTTATTTTTTTTTATTTGATTTATTTCCTTTTTCGTCAAAAAGAGAGCTTTAAGTGGGGATTTTATTTATTTAATTAAAGAAGAATCTTCTTTCGCTTAAATAAGATTATTTTATTTAATTAAAATAGAGATTTTAATTAAATAAGATAATATTATTTAATTAAAAGAGAGATTTTAATTAAATAAGATAAGATCATTTAATTAAAAGATTTATTTTAATTAAATAATATTATTTCATTTAATTAAAAGGGATGTTTTCTTTTACTTAAATAAGATTATTGATGAAATGATCAAACCTTAGGATATATTGAAATAATTGAATTAATTACGATTTGATCAAGGAAATTGATTTAAATTGAAAATATTGCAAAGCATTGTTTCAAGAATTTGATAAATTGAAGAATGGGGGGCCCGTATTTTAGGCGACCATTTTAGGGTGCATACAGAAACAATAATAGACAATCCACGTGCTATAACAAATCTTCACATTATCATAGAATTAAATATCTACATCATATTGGCCTGCAACATGTAGATTATAGAATTTTGGCATACATGCCTGATTACAACAAAAATCTAAGCCTAATCCTATGATATCTTCCTAAGAACTGCCTCTCCTAGAACTGCTAAAACAAAGAGCAAGAGCCTCACTATATAGAGCCTTTGCAACTCATAACTCGGCCAGATCAATTATATTTTCCAAGAAGAAGAAAATATAATACAACAGTATAGATCAGGACCCAAATCATAAAGATCTTATTTCAAAGATGTAGAAATGACATGCGATCCGAGAGAGATGTTGGCCAAATATCCAAGAATATTGGGAGATGAGTCACCAAGCTTCGTCGATTAGGAAATTCTTTAAAGGATTGAAAAACTCCAACTGACCGTTAGAACATGAATAACACAGAGAACTGGATATGAATCTTAAAAATCTCAACCATGAGTATCCAAATCAGGTGTGAACCCAGACATAGATAAAAAATGATGTCTAGAACAAACCCTTGGGTTTGCAGCAGCCAAAGATCTAAAACCAAGGACCACAATAAGAAATAAAAACTGCTAACTGAAACAAAACTAATAACAAACTGAAAGGGACATATTTTTGGGTGACACAAAATTTAAAAAAACCAAAGGATTCTCCTACATATACAGTGTACAATAAATATCTTCCCAATATAATCTATTTTTCTTCCTAACAAAAATGTAATCTCTCAATTCTATCCAAACAAACATGGTTTTGGACTCTATGACATATGAAGTATGTTGGAAATATATTACATGCAAGGTGACTGAGAGGGTGGTTGAATCAGGAACCAATAAAAATTAATCTTCTTTATTCACAATTAGATTGTCTAATATGATTTGCATGCATAGAACTGAAATGAAAGAATCATACATAACACATAACACAGTAATTGGTTACCCAGAAACCTTCCAAATAGAAAGTAAAACTGGGGTGGGGATGGTACCCACAAGATTTAGTAATGCGGTATAAATTAAGCTTGTTAGAGCTTACATTGACCACTTTTGATGGCCTGCCTTGTTAAGAGCAATAAGGACTGTTAAGTCTACCTTGTTAAAGGATTTGATACAATACAAAAAGTAATGCAAATTTGTTAAGAGAGTTACAAAGGACTATTAGGTCCACCTTGTTAAAGGATTTTGTTGATCCACCTGTTAGAATGAACTAATAGATGATCTACTTTGGCAACTTTGATTTTTTGAATGAGATCCTTTTGAATATAACTGATCACTTGACTGTGATAGATGAGTCTCTATTGTACTTTATACTTCTGCAATATTCTAATCAATATGCCATATCATATTCGCATATATACTTGTACTAAATACTCTTCTCATATATATTTTGGATAAACAAAATTTCCTATATATTTATATCTTATCCAAAAACAAATAGCTTCATAAGTCAACTTCCATTATACATAATGATATAAAACAATATATGCTCAGCTCAATATTGTCACTCAGGTCCAGAAGTCTACTCAGGAAACAAACTGATACTCGGGAAATGTGCTAATCACTCAGGTCACACTGATCACTCGAGCAATGCTAAATAACTCGGGCAATACTGTTCACTCAAGTCACAGTGGTCACTCGGGAAATACTGATCACTCGGGTCACATTGATCACTCGGGCAAAATGAATGACTAAGTGTTTTGACACTAATTGACAACATGTCTTTCCATAAGGTCTACAAAGTAGATCAAAAAAATGAAGCATAAGAATCTCAATAGTCTCAAAACTCTACTCTCAAAGACCTTATCTAATAATCATTTGAGTTACATGAGGGAAAATTTTAATCAAGCAATATACTCTTACTATAATGTATAATAATCATTACATTTAAAGGAAACAGAAATTACTTGTCCCATACAAGATACAATATTTACCAATAGCCTAATGAATCACACCTATATTAGCATCTCTATCTCAATTTAGTAGGTTATCAACTACACTATTTTCCTATCGAAATCAATGTTGACATAATTGTGCTTTGAAAGAAAGCTTCTCTAAGAATTTAGTTTGATATTTTTCTTATAAGAATATTGAAGATTACTTATCTCTTACAATTAAATCAATTCCATACAAATTAATAATCTAAAACCCTTGAACCAAATTTGAAGCTTCAACAACATTATCAGTACCATATTTTAATTTTCTAGAGGTATCTTTAACAAGTTTTCTACAAGAACCTTTCATCACAACCAACCTAGAGAACTCTTAGATGGTCCCTCGAAACACAATCAAAATTAAGTTTCATAAAACCTTAGAAAAATGATAATTCATTTCACCCTATTCCTCCTATAATATGCATTAATCCCTAACACCCGATAAACCAAAATCATTTTATCAAAAAAAATTATTAATTATTAATTTATTAAAACTAATAAACGTTGAGAAAATATCAAAATTTACCCTACACATCTTTGTTGATTCAAGGAATTTGTGCCCAAAAACCTCTCATATGGCTACCTCAATTCTGACATTGTATAATAACTAGTAATTGCACCTTGGTGTGCAATGGGTACATCGTAGTTATTTGTAATGGTTATAGTTCATATTTTTTGAATATTTAATTTGACAGAGAAATTTCTATATAAATTTGTGCATAATTTTTTTACTCTATTTTTGTGATATAGATTATAATATTAATGATGCATTACTTTTTCACATTAATAGAATGTATTTTTTATATCAATTTTGAAAAATATTTTTAGATAAAAGTTATTTTTTTTCTATTAGAATTGTTTGAATGACTAATATTCATCTTTGAATCTTAATTTAAGTTTAATAAATGATAAATGATTTTAAGTAATAACCAATTATTATAATCATTAATTTGTTTGTAATAATAGATTGAAAAATAGATAATTTTAAATATAATCTTGTTTTTTTTAAAGTATAGTGACACTAAAATCATTATTTTAAAAATTATTTAAGTTTGATAATTAGTAGTGATATTTATACATTTTTTGTCAATGTTGGCATGTTGTAATGGTTAAGTTGTGTTGTTGTTCCTGTCATCAACGTTCAAATCTCATTGGGGATGAGGTCCGCCATTTGTGGCCTCGCCAATTAATAGCTCCAACTCAAAGTGTTTACCCCTCTTTAAAATATATATATATATATATAGCTTTTTTTGTTTTTGAAATATAATAGAACACATTCTTTTGAAGCGAATACAAATAATATTCAAAATAATTGTATATAGAATTTAAAATTCCTTGGGTATAGATACATCCTTACACAAGGTACTATAAATGGCTACATATGTTGAAGCATAGAAGTTATAAATAAAAGAAGAGTGATAATTTGAAATATATAATTATTAAGATGCTTGCATATTATTGCTACAGTAGAGTTTTGAAACCCATCATTACATATTGAAGCCTAATTTTGTATTGGAGAGTATAATTTTGAAACACTACATAGAGTGGAACGTCATTTGAGTAAAAAAAATGTAATTGTTAGTTCTCAATAATACTTGTATTGTTTTTAACAACTTAGAATTTGAATCTTTTAAGTTGGAATTAAATTTTGGAAAAATTAAATTAAGGAACTAACCTATAGTGTGTTAGCACTATATCCTAAAGATTTTTAAATTCAAACATTGGCCTTTTTCCCACGTAGTTATGTTCAAATCTATGTCTTTTCATGTGAAAAAGGGTTTCAAATTGTGTTAAGTCCTCAAGTTGTCTTTTTTCAAGCTTAGTCGCACAAGTCGCACTCTTTTCTCAAGTGTCCATTTGGATGTGCGAGTGAGTGAATGGTTGGTTTGCATCCGATCACACATTCACGATGTTTTTATGATAAGTTTCCTTAACAATGCGGGTGAGCAAAAAATTGGTCAAAAGTCTTTATCGCGCAATAGCGGTCATTTTATGTCATGATCTTTTTAGCCCATGAGTGTGCGAGCATTAAAGATTTTTAAGTTAATCTCTTACTCGCAAGTAATTTTTCATTCTTGTCTTTTTATGCGCGATTCAAGTTTGGTCCATAGGTCGTCACTCACTCGTTGAGGTTCTCATTCTAATGTATTTCTTTGTGCGAGCAGGCGACGCAAGATATCTAAATGCCTACTGACTTGTCATCGCTCAGTCATGTTGATGATGTTTTCAAATATTTCATTGCAACAAGTGAGTGATGAAGGAATTTTTTGAGTCCCTGCATACTTGCGAGTAATAAAAGATCAAGTCAGTTTCGCATGGCGAGTGTGCGATTGAGGAAGGTTCATTGAAAAGAATGTGTGTTTTAATTCATCGCTCACTCGTAAATCATTGGCGATTGAATATTTTTGCATGCGACTATGTGACCAAGGAGAAGAGATAAGTCATCTCTCAGTCGTGATGAATGATTCACTAAAGCACTTTTCTCAGCAAGTGTGCAACCGAATAGTATTTTCATGATGGCACTCAGTCGCGCTATTTTGGCAGTTAGTGTTTTTCAAGCCATGGGTGCTCGAGTGAAAAATGTAGTGACCGTCACTCACTCACTAAGCGGTTGTCAGAAAATGGACAGGGAGTGAGCAATGTGGTTAAGTTATCCATTTTAAAATGAACTATCGCATATTCGTGAAGGAAGGAAGATCACTTAGAAATATTGTTGCAAGTCTACGACAAGGTAAAATTTCAAATAGATTTTTTTCATTGCTCACTCGCAAGGTTTCAAGCATGAAGAAATAAAGCATTGCGAGTGCGCGATTGAAAAGACAAAAGAGGCTAAAGAGCTTTCATCGCTCACTCACCCGATGATCAAGATCAAACCATAAAGGTATTGTGAGTATGCGAGGAGATAAGAGGTGGATTTTTTGTCGCTCACTCATGATGAAAGTTTTAAATGTCTAAATAGATAGCGAATGTGGGACAGCATGACATGTGTCCTTTTCCCAGTTTTAGTTGGGTGAGAAAGAAAAGATAGAAGAAGCAACTCAAACAGGAGATGAATTAGCACTTTAAGAGGGTAGAACAGAGGAGCTATCAAAATGAAAAATTGATAATGTAGTTCCTATCATCCTTGCTATCCTGCAACACAGGTTCAATGATTTAAAACAAAAGATTGAGATGGTATACAATCTATATGGACTGTTACAGGAAAGATTCTAAGACAGTTGTAGAAGCTATGAAATTTCTTGAGCCAACTTTCAAATTTTGGTCAGAAAAAAGTAGAGTGATGGATAAGTTGAAAATAGTGATGATTTTTATGACAAAGTATTAGACACCATTGAAATGATAAATTGTCTAAATGACACTTATGCTTTCTTCAATGGTAAGAGTGAGCTGATAAATAATAAGTTGCAGCTATTTGGTGATCAATGCCCCACACTTGTTCCCAAAATTTATAATGATGATAGTGTTTTAAAGCCATAGATAGATTGGGAAAGGGAAGTTGATGAAATATTAAAATTTTATGATGTCAAACATAATATCGAGAAAGACACAGATGCTAGTTACTGCAGTAGCATTATTGACAAGTTGATCAAAGTTGAGATAGACATGACAAAGTTTATCACAGAGGTGAAGACAACTATAGATGCCAGGTGGACTGAAGCCATGATGAAGATGGAACAAGAGAAGACTTTTTATTGGCCCACTTCCAAAGAAGTGAATATGTGGGAAGTGAAACTGAAAGGATAGAAGGATATTTTCAAAAACAGTAACCAATTCTATTCAAACTTTGCATATTTTGTATCACCCGTGTTCTGTTTGCAAATTTGTTAGTTTGTCAACTTTGAAGTTGTTGCAATATTTTGTAAATATTTCCCATGTAGTCTGAAGCTTGTTTCATCCTTAGTTATAAAAGGATTCCAAGACTACTGGGAAAGGGATAGCCATTTTTCATTTTGGCAGTATAATTGAATTGTATAAACTTCGATTTAAGACCAATATATTTTGAGAAGGGTTTTGAAAGTTTTGTTGAATGTAATAACTATTTTGATATGAACACAAATGAGAATCCATCAATATTTTATGAACTTGTGATGAGTATTTGTCTTCATTATTCTATTATGAGTTTTGTTTAAATTGAGTAATTAAGGATTTTTCAATTTATATGTCTGTCGGGCAGATTTTGAAATTGTCTTTGGGTTTCTTTCAAGGAAAGATTAAATTGCCTTAGCATTGTTACAGTGAAACTTGGGATGTTTAATGAATATGATGATTATCTTAGCATATGTGTGAGGGTAGATGTATAAGGTATATCTATTTTACTGTTCATATCTATGGTTGTCTTCAAGTTTATGTTCATACCATTTGGTTGTGAAAATTCAGAGTGACTCCATACCCTAGGATAAAGCACTGGCATGTTTTCATTTGAAATAGGTGACTATCATTATTAAAATTAATCTTTTCCATTATGTTCTAATCTTTCAAATAAATTTTATAGAGGTTAATATCTATAATTCCATTTTGTATCTGCTGGAATAGTATTGTGATTTGACTATTCTAAGTTAGAAGGGTTATCCCACCTGAGTTAGTGAAACTCAAAGTATAGAGGGTCTTAAAACTTTGTTTCTGTCATTTTGTATCTTTCCTTGATCAATATTGGGACAAATAGAGCAAGATTAATTCAAGCATTTCATATATCAGCAAGAAAAGGAACTAACATAAAATCATGACTCTACTGGGGACTTTCAAGGAATGTGTGTAAAGGTTAGTTTGAAAAACTTTTTTCATATGTATTGAATCCTTGAAATCTAGTTTTTGAAATCACAATTTGTATGTCATACATCATTGTCATATCCTCTAAATTGTTAAAGTGAAGTTTCATTTATTTTATTCCCAAAACTCTTTGGGTGGCGAATCTGACTATTTCATTGTATTATTTCTAAGGGGAACATTAGCAGATCAAGTGTTGTGAAATTTCATTCTAAATAGGATGATGAATGCAAAGACATACACAAAGGACCACTCTCAAGCAGAATCAGAGAGTGATGTTTCTAAAAATCATAGAAGAAATCATTCAAGGAAGGGAGATTCTCAAAATAAAACCTCGTGGAAACCTAGATCTGTAGGTCCAAGTCAGCCTTTAGGTACTATTCCTAAGACAGACATTACTGAACCTTTGAATCCTGAGTCTAAGACCATGGGTTATTATGATGATATTTTTGATACCCCAGTACCAAAGAGTGTATTACAACAAAAGGAGGTAAAATAGGCCCAATACAAGGGGAATTTTTCCTCAATCTCATTAGATATCCCATATGAATGATTGGAAGACCAAAGGGGGGATAATTTGATGAATTATTGTGACTCTTCCAGTTCTGATATTGAAGAAGTCCTCAGGGACAATGACCTTTTGAAAAGGGAATTAAAAGAACTAATGCTTATCAAATAGAAAAATGATAAGGCTAGAGAAGAGAAAATTATTTATGCCATTACTCAGAGGGAAGGCTTGAAGAAATGGGTTGCCCAATTAAAATTGGCAGCTCAGGGTGCAAATGAAGGATTCCATGGTTTGAATAAAGAACTTTTTGGTGATGTAGATAACCTGAGAAAGGAATGCCAAGAGATAGAACACTTACATAAGGAAATTTATTCTAGAGATAGGGGCCCTGTATTGAGGAAAATTACCAATTATGAGAGAAAAAAATAGCTTGAGCCTCTAAACTCTTCACAAGATGTATGAGCAACTAATGCCAGACATACTGATGTTGATAAAGAAAAACAAAAGCTTACTGGCATTAAATTTTTTCAGCCTAAAATATAAGGTGTATCACAGGACATGTTCTCACTTGATATCAAGTTAGAAAGGGCCAAAAAGGTCACAAATGATATTGAAAAGTAGCTGGAGAAGGAAGAATTAGAAGCTATCACTGCAGAGATGAAAAGAAAGATTGCTTTCTTGAGTTCTTCCATTCACACTGATGTAACAAATAACACCAGTGTAGCTACTCAAACCATGCCTGGATCTACTTCTAGGATTCAAAATAATAGTGCTAATACAATTTCCCAAACATGGGGTGCAACTCAAGGATTTGCATCACAGTCAGGAGGGAGTGGATTGAATAATAGTATTGGTCACCAAAATGTAGGAATTGGAAATAGTGGCCAGAATATTGGCACAAATTTTTAGAGAAGACCTACTCATTTGGAAAGATATAGGAAAACTTTCTTTGATGGAATCCCAGTCCAACCAAATCTTATTCCTAATGAGATCATAGATAAGATTCCCATGTTCAGTGGGAATAATTCCACAATGGTTGAGGAGCATCTAAAAGTTTTCATAGACATAATCAATGATTATGAGATTGGAGATGGGGATGTTGTGATGAAATTGTTTGTGCAATCTCTAATTGAGGATGCAAGAGATTGGTACCAAGGTTTTCCTGATAACAGTATTTATTCATGGGATGAGTTTGATAGAAGTTTCAAAGAGCAATATGGTGACAAGATAAATTTTGGTTTCATGTTGAATGAATTCAACAACTTGAAGAAATTTCAAAATGAGAGCATATCTGAGTTTAACATAAGGTTTCAAAAGGCTATGTACAAATTATTCCAATTTTTTAGGTTGGATGAGAATGTTTTCCTAACCACATATTTCAATGATCTTGATGGGAAGATAGCTTATTTATTGAGAGATAAAGATCCTCATACCATGTTTGCTGCTTATAAATTGGACATAAACATAGAGAGCAATAGAAGGGCTTCTGGAAATCTTGGAAAAAAAGAATCAAAAGGGTAGTCCACTAAAAATCCCGAGGATGATAAAATGGATGCACTGGTAAGTGTGGTAAAATATCTGGCTACAAAGGTTGTTAAGAATGAAAAGGGTTTTCAAAATAATAGATAGCAGTATTAGAGGCAAGAGAAATCCTACAGGCTACAGGATTTTCCGTATAAGACTAATTGGAAAGATGGTAAGCCTGTGTTGGAGGAAACAAATGATGAAAAAAATAGGGATGTTCCTGATCTGTTAAAAAGCAACAATACACACAATTTTGAGAATAATCCCTGGTGTATGGCTTGCAATATGCCTCATTCCCCTTTTCAGTGTGCAGTTGCTCAAGTATTGACAAAATCGTAGAGAAAGACTAGAAAACAAGAAAGCCAAAATGATAATAAAAACTCTTATACTATGCATCCTTTTACTATTGAAGATGAAAATGATGAATCAGAAGATGAGTCACCAAGAAATGTGCAGTACACAGTTAATGTTGCAAATACTAAATTGGAGCGTGTTCAACTTTGGATACCCAATGATGAGGAAGTGAGATCTCTTACCATAGCTACAGTGAATCAAACAAGAAGTTCCCATCCCTTAGAAACAAATAAGTTGATGATGGGAAAATCAAGCTTGGTTCATTATTTATCAAAGAAATTACCAATGAAGAACCTACAAAAAAATGGACAAAGAAGAGCTTAAGGACGCTACTGTCATAAAGGGTAAAGTTGTTTCTGAGACTGTGTTAAGTTTTCCAACCTTTGATATAAAGCAAGCACTATCTCATATGAAAGTGTTTGTTCCCTTAGTTGAAATGTTGAAGATAAAAGAAGGCTGAGAAGCTGCTTTCTCATTACTTTCAACCTTACCAGACATCCCTGATGTAAATGTTTTAAAATGTGAGAGTAATGAAGAGAAAAGTGAACCCAAAATCTGTGTTGGGAGTCTAACCACCCAAGAACCTTTCCAGATTGATCCTTTTTATGTGACACTCCTTGTAAATAATATGTTATTGAAGAACTGTATGATAGACTCAGGAGTTTCTACTAATGTGATGACTTACACTATCATGAAAACAATTGGGTTTAAAGGTGGATACTTATTTTGGTAAATTTTATTCCATGGACAATAGGGAAGTACATGTAATAGGAACTCTAGAAGGAATAGAAGTAAAACTTGTTGCATACCCTAATGTCACTTTTAAAATAGATGTTGTTGTGGTTAATTCACCGCCTCATTATAGGATGCGTTTATCAAGGCAGTGTGATGCAGCTATTGGAGGACATGTAAAGTTGGGTTTATCCTTTGCTACTATTTCTGTAAATGGGAATGAAGCTAAATTATTGTGAGAACCTAGAGCTCCTATTTATGTTGAAAATTTTGAACCAAACATGCTAAATTTGTTTGTGGATGTAGATATGAAAAATTTTAGAGTTGAAGAGATCCATCCTCAGTTAAGAAATATTGACCCTATAATAGAAGAATCAGAATTGCAGCAAAATGGATTATGGAAAATGTATTTTTATGGAGCATGCTCAAAAGAAGGATCAGGAGCTAGTGTTTTATTTGTATCTCCGTCAGGTATTACCTTCAAATACTCATTTTTGTTGGTCTTTCAGTGTACAAATAATATAGCTAAGTATGAGGCATTATTATTGGGATTAGAAATTGCAATCAACCATGGCATTAAGTTATTGAGAGTTTTTGGAGATTCAAAGCTAGCCATATCACAAATTAGATCAAAATATGTTGCTAAAAATGATAGGCTAAATGAGTATAAGCATGTTGTTTGGGATAGCATTGAGTTCTTTGATGCATTTTCCATTGAGTCGATAGAAATATCTAAAAATATCATGGAATATTTTTTTGGCTAATGTAGCTTTGAAAAATGATGACTTAACACTAACAGGAGTATCTATTGTGGAGACGAAAGCCATGCCTGCCATTCCTGATAATATATATAACTGGCAGGTTTTTGAAAATGATGAAGATATCCTTACATTCATTCAATGCTTAGACAATTTTGACGGTCAGATCATTGACTGTAATAATTTGATAGAGGTTGTTGATGGGAAATAAACTATATTTGGCAATGAAATTTTACAGTTGCAGACAAATGAGATCCCTAAAGGATTAACTCAATTGGAAGGATTATTTACTGATAATGATAGTCATATCTACCAAAATTTTGTAGCTAAATTGGATGAATTTGAGGAGGTCAACTTGGGATCAGAATATGCTCCTAAGATTGTATATATTGGGAAGATGTTGGCACCCCATGTGAGCTAAAATATGATTAACCTGTTGAAGAGGTTCAAACATGTTTTTGCTTGGTCTTATGAAGACCTTAATTCTTATAGGGAAGATCTCTTCCAACATGAAATCCCATTAAAATTTGACATTAAGCCTTTTAGACAAAAGAAAAGACCAATCAATCCACTGTTGGCCCCCAAAATGCAGCATGAGTTAACAAAGCTCAAAGAGGCTGGGATCATAAAGCCCATTAGGCATTCTTCTTGGGTGCCTAATCTAGTCCTAGTCAAAAAAAGAATGGGCACATCAGGTTATGTGTTGACTTCAGAAACCTCAATGTAGCTTCTCTAAAAGACAATTATTATTTTCCAAACATGGAGGCAATGTTACAAAGGGTTACCAGTTGTAAAATTTTGTCCATGATGGATCATTTTTCTGGTTACAACCAGGTGCTTGTTTAGGAGTCTGAACAATTTAAAATAGCATTTATCACCCCATGGGGTACGTATGTCTATGTGAAAATACCATTCGGCTTGATGAATGTAGGAGCCACCTTCCAGAGAGCCATGGATGTGGCTTTTAAAGATTTTGTAAATATAATTATGGTGATTTATCAAGATGGTTTAACTGCATACTCTCAAAAAGTTGAGGATAATTGTAAACACTGTTAGAATGAATTTAGAATAACTGAGAGGGGGGTGAATCAGTTATCCATGGGTCTAGATGTACCAATTGAAAATTTATAGAACTTCAAACAACTCAAATCTTCTCGGTAGCAATAGCATAAGTAAACAGCATAAATATGCAGTTTACTATTCAAATGTAATCAGCTTGCAGAAACTTAACAGTAAAACACAACATAAACATTCACACAAGTTGACACCAATATTTAATGTGGAAACCAAATTTGGGAAAAACCACCAGTAACATGCTACCAAGTTTTCACTCTTCTGAAGTGACCTCTTCTAGGAGCCAACCCTGTGAAAGGTTACAAAACACATTGCTAAATGTGACCTGGTTAAAGGATTTAATCACTCTGTCAGGAGTGGCCTTGTTAGAGGACTTAGAACATTCCACCTGAATGTCACCTTGCTCAAAGGATTTATACAATGACTATTAGTTCAACCTGGTTAAAGGATTTTGACTGATACAATGGTTAGAAAGTAATCACTAGGTGTGATCTGATACATACAACTTACTTTGAAAATCCAGATCCAATTCAGCTCTTATGCTAATTCACTGAGTGGCCTCCATTCTCATTTCAATCTTCAGATCTGCTTGGAAATCTGTCAAGAAATCACTTTCACAATTCTCTACTTCTCTACTCAGCCTTCTCTACTAGATCATGCAAATCAGCCAATTAACCATGCAATCCTCTTGCATACACTTTTCACTTTCATCTCACAACTTGAATAACCCCTCGAGGTTATCTTATACCTCTTCATCTAGGTAAAATAAATCTTTGTTTCTTAATCAAGATCGTAGATCTTAGGTTAGGTTAGATCCAATGGATCTTTCCATCATTGACATTTAATTTACTTCTCCAAAGAAATCACTAATTAAATCTTGGATCCATGCATTAATTACGGTTACCTGTGAATTTAAATAATGTGGACCAATCATGCTTATCCTTAATTAACTTTACATATGCCAATAAATTCAATTATGTCGGCTAGAGATCTCAAATCTCAACAATTACCAAAATACTAGCACTCAGCCAACACTGTGTTCTTCCACTCGGTCATCACTGGTTTTCTTAGCAATTTACTGGCACTCGGTCGACACTAGAAATTATGCTCGGCATACACTGGTGCTCCGTCGACACAAACTTTGCTTGGCATATACTGTTCCCAGTAAACTAACATCTTGACTTAGTGTTATAGATAAACAATGCATTACTTTGTCAATGTGCCAACTAATCCAGTACCCTTGTAATTTCCCATAATTCAACCATTTCACTCGGTCTTCTTGTTATCCTTGCCTTCAAATCTTCTTCAACAATCAATAGATATGGTACTCAAATAGATATAAATAGTTTCACCAGGTAAGGTTTGGCATCAATGACAAAACAACAATTGTTTACATTGTAGCTTTCCAACAAACACTTGGAGAAAATTTTTGCTAAAGCTTTGGAGTATGGGATTTCATTGAACCCAAAGAAGTGTCACTTTTCTGTGACATAGGGTAAGTTATTGGGACATATAGTGTCAAGAGAAGGTGTCAGAATGGACCTTGAAAGAGTAGAATCCATTAATAAAAAATTTCCCCCCAAAAACATCAAAGGTGTGCAGTCTTTCATTGGAAAAGTGAATTTTGTAAGGAGATTCATTGCAAATTTTTCTAAAATAGTCAAACCTATTGTTAAATTGTTGAAGAAAATTGCTAAGTTTGAATGGGATAGGGAAGCTTAGTTATCCTTTGATGATATAAATATGGCTATTCAACAAGCACCAGTGTTGAGATCTCCAGATTATGAAAAAAAAAATTCTCTATTTTATTTTGCTTCATTTCACACCACTGTTGCAGTGCTTTTGCAGAAGGATGACGAAGGATTTGAACATCCCATAGCATTTTTCAGTAAGTCTCTGCAAGGCGAAGAACTCAATTATGAGATAATGGAAAAATAGGCATATGCTTTGGTCAAAGTAGTTAAAGTTTTTAGACCTTATTTAGTTTGTGCAAAAATAACTGCTTATGTACCACATGCTACAGTATAAGATATATTGTCTCAGCCTGAGGTCACTAGAAAGAGATGTCGATGGATTAACAGGATTCAAGAGTTCAACCTGGAAATTCAAGTTACCAAATTGGTTAGGGGTTTAAGTTTGGAAAAATTAATGACTGACACAACCATGGAGTTGGCTCCTGTAGCAATGTACAGATAGTAAATATGAATTGCACTAGCATAGAATTGCAGCCATGGTATGCTGATATTTTATTTTTCTTGAAAAATGCAAAATGTCCAGAGCACATATCAGATACTCAAAAAAGGACTCTTAAGCTACAGGCTCAAAGGTATGTGTTGATACAAAGTGATTTGTTTTGGAAGAACAGAGATGGGATCTTACTGTTTTGTTTAGATGAATCACAATCTAAGAAATATTTGAATGAAATGCACAATGGTGTGTGTGTGGGGCATTACTCTACCAAAACCACAGCTCATAAAATAATTAGAGTTGGTTTTTATTGGCCCTCTCTTTTTAAAGATACTCAGAAATTTGTACAAAGGTGTGAGCCTTGCCAGAGGTTCTCTTCTAAAATAAAATTTTCAGGAGCATTAATTTTGAATCCAATGAATGTAGAAGCACATTTTTCCCAATGGGGCATTGACTTTATTGGTGAATTTATAGAAAAGTCCAGCGGAGGCCATAATTGGATTCTTGTGGCTATAGATTATTCACCACATGGATAGAAGCAGTCCCATCCAAGAAGTCAACCAACAAGGTAGTAATGGATTTCTTAATGGATAATATTTTGACCAAATTTGGTGTGCCTACTAGATTAATCATAGACAATGCCATGTGTTTTAGATTTGAGGAGTTTAAGGACTTCTGTGAAGATTATGGCATTATTGTATCATACTCTTTGCCATATCATCCTCAAGCAAATGGGCAAGTTGAATCCAACAATAAAAGCATAATGAAAATCATCAAGAGGATTTTGGAAAAGAATAAGAAATCTTGGCACTCAAATTTGAGGCTAGCCCTATGGGCTGATAGGGTAATAGTAAAAAGAGCCATAGGGGTTTCCCCTTTTGAAATGGTCTATGAAACTCAAGCAAGACTGCCTCTAAATAATTTGTTACATGTTTACAAGTTTCTGCAAGAAGAGGAATTTGAGATGCAAGAACCCATGATGGATAGGATGGATCAATTGGTGGAATTAGAAGAAATAAGGATGGAAGAACACAAAAGAAATCTAAAGCTCCAACAGTACTCTAAGTACCTGTTTGACAGAAGAGAAACTGAGAGAAATTTTTAGATAAATGACATGGTACTCCAATGGAATGCTAGGAAAGAAGGAAAGGACAAGCATGGTAAATTTGAATCACTATGGATGGGCCCTTTTGTAATTCAAGATTTTCATGGTCAAGACTCATATTTCCTAGAAAGATTTGATGGTGAGATAAAGGAATTTCCAGTGCATGGACAATTCCTAAAGCATTATTTCTCATAATTTTCTTTTCCATGCACAGTAGTTTAGGTTTCCCTATTTTTAAGTTTTGGTTTTGTTGTGTGTGCATGTACAGTTTTGTTCCAGTTTGTGGTCTGCGTCCCAAATTTTTGGTTTCTAATGTTAATCTTGAAATTAACCTTCCCCAATTGGAGCCATTGTTAGCACTATATCCTAAAAATTTTGAAATTCAAACATTGGCCTTTTTCCCACGTAGTTATGTTCAAATCTATCTTTTGATGTGAAAAAGGGTTTCAAATTGCGTTAAGTCCTCGAGTCGTCATTTTTCAAGCTTAGTCTCACAAGTCGCACTCTTTTCTTAAGTGGTCATTTGGATGTGCGAGTGAGTGATTGGTTGGTTTGCATCTAATTGTGCATTCGTGATGTTTTTATGATAAGTTGCCTTAACAGTGCAGGTGAGCGACAAATTGGTCAAAAGTCTTTATCACGCAATTGCAGTCATTTTATGTCATGATCATTTTAGTCTGCGAGTGTGCGAGCATTGAAGAGTTTAAGTTAATTTCTTACTTGCAAGTAATTTTTCATTCTTTTCTTTTTCTGCGCGAGTGTGTGAGTCAAGTTTGGTCCATAGGTCGTCGCTCACTCACTAAGGTTCTCATTCTAAAGTATTTTTTTGTGTGAGCAGGTGACGCAAGATATCTAAATGCCTAATGACTTGTCATCACTCAATCACATTGATGATGTTTTCAAATATTTCATTGTAGCGAGTGAGCAATGAAGGAAGTTTTTAAGTCCCCGCACACTCGTGAGTAATAAAAGATCAAGTTAGTTTCACATGGTGAGTGTGCGAGTGGGGAAGGTTCATTTAAAAGACTGTGTGTTTTAATTCATCGCTCACTTGCAAATGGTTGGCTGGTGACTATTTTAGTGTGCGACTATGCGACCAAGGAGAAGAGATAAGTCATCACTCAATTGCGATGAATGATTCACTAAAGTGCTTTTCTCAGCAAGTGTGCGATCGAAGAGGATTTTCATGATGGCGCTTAGTCACGCTATTTTGGTAGTTAGTGTTTTTCAAGTCACGGGTGCACGAGTAAAAATTGTAGTCACCGTCACTCACTCGCTAAGGCTTAGCGATTGACATAAAATTGACAGTGAGTGAGCGATGTGAATAAGTTATCCATTTTCAAATGAACTATCACCCATTCACGAAGGAAGGAGGATCACTTAAAAAGATTGTTGCGAGTCTGCAACAAGGTAAAATTTCAAATAGCTTTTGTTCATCGCTCACTCGCAAGGTTTCAAGCATGAAGAACTAAAGCATTGTGAGTGCATGATTGAACTAACAAAAGAGGATAAAGAGCTTTCATCACTCACTCGTCCGATAATCAGGATCAAATCATAAAGGTATTGTGAGTACGCGAGGAGATAAGAGGTGGAGTTTTTGTCTCTCACTCATGATGAAATCTTTAAATGTCAAAATAGACAACGAATGTATGACAACATGACATGTGTCCTTTTCCCAGTTTTAGGTGGCTAAGAAAGAAAATATAGAAGAAGCAACTCAAACAGGAGATGAATTATCACCAGAAGAGGGTAGAATAGAGGAGCTATCAGAATGAAAAATTGATAACGCAGTTCCTATCATCCTTGCTATCATGCAACACAGGGTAAATACTTTAAAAATAAAATAATGAGATGGTATACAATCTATATGGAGTGTTACAGGAAGCTTCTAAGATAGTTGTAGAAGCTATGACATTTCTTGAGCCAACTTTCAAATTTTGGTCAAGAAAAAGTAGAGTGATGGATAAGTTGAAAACAACGATCCTATATAGTAATGCTTTTCCTAAAAAAGTATCAGACACCATTGAAATGATAAATTTTCTAAATGACACTTATGCTTTCTTCAATGGTAAGAGTGAGCTAATAAATAATAAGTTGCAAGTATTTGGTGATCAATGCCCCACACTTGTTCCCAAAATTTATAATGATGATAGTGTTTTAAAGCCACATCCAGATTAGGAAAGGGAATTTGATGAAATATTAAAAGCTGATGATGTCAAACATAATATTGAGAAAGACACAGATGCTATTTACTGCAATAGAATTATTGACAAGTTGCTCAAAGTTGAGATAGACATGACAAAGCTCATCACAGAGGCGAAGACAACTACAGATGCCAGATGGATTGAAGCCGTGACGAAGTTGGAACAAGATAATAATTTTGATTGGCACACCTCCAAAGAAGTGAATAGGTGGGAAGCAAAACTGAAAGGATAGAAGGATATTTTCAAAAACAGCAACCAATTCTATTCAGACTTCGCATATTTTGTGCCACCCATGTTCTGTATGCAAATTTGTTAGTTTTCCAGCTTCGAAGTTGTTGCAAGATTTTGTCAATCTTTCCCATGTAGTCCGAATCTTGTTGCATCCTTAGTTATAAAATGACCAAGACTATTGGGAAAGGGATAGCCATTTTTCATTTTGGGAGTACAATTGAATTGTATAAACTTCAGTTTAAGACCAATATATTTTGAGAAGGGTTTTGAAAGTTTTGCTGAATGTAATAACTCTTTTGATATGAATAAAAATCAAAATCCATCAATAGCTTCTAAACTTATGATGAGTATTTGTCTTCATTATTATATTCTAAGTTTTGTTTAAATAGAGTGATTAAGGATTGTTCAATTTATATGTCTGTCAAGCAGATTTTGAAATTGTCTTAGGGTTTCTTTCAAGGAAATATTAAATTACCTTAGGGTTGTTTTAGTGAAACTTGGGATGTTTAATGAATCTGATGATTATCTTGGCATGTGTGAGGGTAGATGTATAAGGTATATCTATTTTTCTATTCAGATCTATGGTTGTCTTCAAGTTTATGTTCATACCATTTGGTTGTGAAAATCTAGAGTGACTCCATACCCTAGGATAAAGAACTGGCCTATTTTCATTTAGAATAAGTGACTATCATTATTAAAATGAATCTTTGCTATTATGTTTTAATCTATCAAATAAATATTATAGAGGTTAATATCTGTAATTCCATTTTGTATCTGCTAGAATAGTATTGTGATTTTATTATTCTAAGTCAGAAGGGTTATCCCACCCGAGTTAGTGGAACTTAAAGTGCAGAGGGTCTTAAAACCCTATTTCTATCATTATGTATCTTTCCTTGATCAGCATTGGGACAAATAGAGCAATCTTAATTCAAGCATCCTTAAAATCTAGTTATTTTTAAATCACAAGTTGTATGTCATACATCATTGTCATATCCTCTAAATTGTTAAAGTGAAGTTTCATTTATTTTATTCCCAAAACTTTTTGGTTGGTGACTCTGAGTATTTGGTTGTATTGTTTCTAAGGGGAACATTAGAAGATCAAGAGTTGTGAAATTTCATTCTAAATAGAATTAGGAATGCAAAGACATACACAAAGGACCACTCTCAAGTAGAATCAAAGAGTGATGTTTCTAAAAATCCTAGAAGAAATCATTCTAGGAAGGGAGATTCTCATAATAACACCTCTTGGAAACCTAGATCTGTAGATCCAAGTCAGCCTTTAGGTATTATTCTTGAGATGGACATTACTAAACCTTCGAATCCTGAGTCTGAGACCATGGGTTATTATGATGATATTTTTGATACCCCAGTACCAAAGAGTGTATTACAACAAAAGGAGGGAAAATCAGCCCAATACAAGGGGAATTTTTGTTAGAGTAGTCATAGTATAGCTAATAATTAATTCATTTAATTATTATTCTATTATACTCTTCACTTAAGTTAAACTTAGGCATCTCTTTTAGGGTTTTCCCTTTAGGGTTTCGGTATCCTTTTATAAGGATTGTCCGCTTTGCATTTTAGTAAGGAGATTGTATTGTATTCAATTTGTTGATAATAGAAATTCTTTCTTTCAACATGGATATCATGTCTCTGGCTTTTTGGCTGCCATAGCTTTCTTCTTCTATCTATTTCTTGCTTCTTCCATGTGATAGGTTTGTATGCAGGTGATTCTTAGGAGCTGTGGGTTGACATTTTTCATCAACTCTAATATGGTATCAGAGCTCGCTTGTTTCTCGTTGTTCGTGTTTCATTGAAGCGTACCAGACACAGAGGGTTTTAGAGGTTTTTAGGTATTTTTTATTGGATCTAGGGGGTCTCTATTTTTTGGAGCACTTTGGACCAAAACTAACCTCACGGTTGCGTCTGGAAGGCCCAAAAACCCCAGAATCCATATAAAACTCATCCGATTTGGACACCGGAACGTCCAGGAGAATTTTTTCGGCCTTCTAGGGTCGTACTTGCACAATTTTTGAGGCAAAAATAACAAAAAAACACTTGTTTTAATTTTTTTTAAGCATAGGCAGTGTTTTTGCCCTACGTCTCCCACACGCCGGCCCCAGCCTCTGCGCTATAAGGAAACTTAGGTGCGAAAATAGCTTCCTATGCTAATCTCTATAGGAAAGTATTGTGCAAATTCTTTTAAACCCTTACAATTTCAGATTCATTAACTAATTTAACAAAGATATTGCAACCACATACCATGCATACAGAAAAATAGATAATGAAACAATGATATACCCTGGGGAAACCTTTCGGTAAAAACCCCAGCACTCCAAAACCTGCACAATGTATTGATCAAAACTATTGCAGCTTACAATACACTTGCAATGCAAGTTCTTTCAGAAGATTTTCAAAACCTTGAAGACAAATCACGGCAGCATAAAATGTTTGAACAATACACTCGCATCACCTCTCTTCGCAACCCTAAAAAATGCTTATATCATGCGCTTCACTTTTTAGGGCTACTCCCAAAGATAACTATATTAGGGTTTTACCATTCTCTGAGAAAATAGGGGAAGAGTGTACAGTACTCAAATTTATCAGTTGCCACATGTCTTCACCTGTCATTGAATCTTCCTAATATAGCTCTTACGTGTCATAGGAATCTGTCATAACTGTTTTAGACATGATCTCCTTACACAAAATTCAAGATGCCGACACATCAACATTATTTGCAAGAAATACATTTTACAAAACAAATAATAAGAATAGGAATTATCCAAGGTTGAGACACCTTATTCCTAACATTCTCCCACTTGTTGAACACCTT